>CM029563.1:26469596-26745335 GCA_017309665.1 Coelopa frigida | reverse complement strand
CCCATTGCAATGAAAAGTCATGCAGAGCCAAACTGTTTTACCGCGAGCGTTCAAATATTTCACAAACAGCAACGATAACTATACAACAGGCGAATCAACAATAACAACAACAAACAGATGAAGCAACAATAACAACAACAGATGGACGAAAAAAACAACAAGAGTAGAAACAATAACAACAAGATTCGAAGCAATAACAACAAGATTCGAAGCAATAACAACAAGAGTCGTCATAACAGAAACAACATTGGCAACATCAGCCATAAGAAGAACGAAAAACGGTCCACCACCTCCTCCTCTGCCCTTCCCCTCCTCTTCTCCATCCCACTGCCCACAATCGAGGGCTCTGTCGTCTGATGCTCTCGTCATACTCCACATGACAGTCGAAATTACAAATGATTTACCATCGCCGTCGTCGTTGTTGTCTCCACCGAGCAACAGTTGCTGGCACCGACATCGAGTTGGTGGAGGTGGAAGAAGCGAAGTGGGAGAGTCGAAGGAGTCGGTTGAGGGGCGGAGGCGGGGTTGGAGTTGGAGAATGGAGTCGTATGACATGAGCTGAGGAAATTGATGGGGATTACTTGGAGCACGAGAAGATGAGAAGATGAAATGAAGAGAAAACTCAAACGGGATCAATTTCATGTGTCGTCTCGGTTGAGTTTGGTTGGGTTCGTTTCGGTTCCTCTCGATTCGTCCCGTCTCATCCCAGTTCTCTTTATTTCCTGAAGAATGTCATATGAACTGGGCTCCTTGGGAACAGCATCCCTTCTCCTCTTGGCCCTTGTCTCTTTCTTCTTCCCCCTTCGGTATCAACCGGGGGCATCTTCCGGCCGCTTCTTCAATCAGCCTTCCGAGACTTCAGTCAATTTGAAGTCGCAGGCGGAGCCTCGGGAGCGTTTATTGTTTGGGGATTATATCGATCCATCATTGTCGTTTTTCAGCATCCGACGCTCCTTCATAACTTGGGCAAATGAACTGAATGCAACTCTGTGCTGAATTGGGATAAAAACCTGAACCGAATTGGGCTGAAAGCCTGAACTGAGTTTGGCTGAGCTCCTGAACTCATTAGGATGCTTAAATTTTACCCTTTGAACTCCTCCATAAACGAATTTCCATTCTCAATTCCTGATGGATTCGCATGGGCTTGCACTCACTTAGTTTGCAGCCCCTCCCAAAGGGTAAACAATTGTCGAAATCATCCTCACAGACCTTTTCAATTGACCCCTTAAGTGAAGTTCATCCTCCGCCTCCGTCCAGGTCGCCTAAATTTCCTCTCAGCAATACGTAAATCTCAAAAGACTTCGACGAGTTGAGTCTTTGAACGGTAGTCATTCGTCTCTTCTTCATCTCTGGGATCCTTCGCTCTCGTTGTGGAATAGAAACACCTGTTCGCCTGAATCGAAACACGTTATTGGCCTGATGAGTGGGGTGAGGAGAAAGAATGAGCGGGGCGAGGAGACAGATTGACTGGGGCGAGGGGATCGGGAGGAGAGGCGAATGAGGTTCCGGAGGATGCTGAAGATTGTTATTTTCAATTATTATGATTATTTTAATTCCTTTCGCTCAGGCTCAGGCTTTGGTAGTCGAGGGAAGGAGACGATGTGGAAAATGCTTCTCGTTCGTCAGTCGTGTTGTTGTCGATATAACAACGAGAACAACAATAACAATAACAACAATAACAACAACAACAACAACAACAACAACAACAACAAGAATAATAACAACACCAATAACAATAACAACACCAACAATAACAATTTTCAATTTACATAACTCGAACCGAAATTTATGCCAACGGAGGCTCCGCGCTTCTGGGTTCCGTTGTTGCCTCCGTCCGACTCTGCCGCAGCCTCCGGAGCTGTTGTCGATATTGTTAATAATGATGATAAACATGATGATGTTGATGATGATAATAACGATGATGATGCTAATAATGATGATGATTATGACGATGCTGCTGATGGTTTTCCAATGAATATATTTAGCATTTCATTGAGGCCCCCATTCGATGAGTGGAAGAATCGCCTGAGAACTTTTCGACCGTGTTCTGGGCCGACTTCGAACAGGCTGCCGTGGGGACTCCGTCGACTTGACACCTCGCCCCACACCGCACAAATCCATCAAACCCCCCTCGCCCAAGTTGAGAAGAGTTGGAATGAGTTTGAACGAGTTGGGTTGTAATCGTAAACATGTCGATAAAAGTGATTATTGTCGGTTAAGCGCGAGCTGATGGCTCGACTCGGCCCGGAAGGACGGCAAGCAAGTGACGTTAAGCGGCGATGACGTCGTGATGAGGACGGGGGGGAGGTACCACCGCCTCCAGGGTGATGGAGAGGGGTCTGGGAACCATCATCGGCCAACAAACGGCCTCCACATGGAGGAAGTCATGATGGGGTTTTAATTAGAAAGAACACCAGATTCCTGTGTGGGAACTTCGGAGCCCGCAGAGAGTTGGCTTTCTGGAAAGCGGCTAAGTGCAAACAAAGTTTCTCAGTTTGTCTTCATCTGTCGTTCTCTCTTTCTTTCTTTCATTCTTTTGTGATTCATTCTTTTTTTATTCATTATTTTTTTCATTCTATTTTCCTTTCTTTCAGTCTTTCTTTATTGAATTCTTGTTTTCATTCTTTCAATGGTTCTTTATTAATTCTTCTTTTCATTCTTTCGTCATCTTCGTGCTTCTCGTGTTGACATAAGCGCTTATCATCCATCTGATACCTGGCTGCCGAGCGCGGATTTCGAGCCCTGGAACCCGAGAGCCTGCGACGTGTGCCTCCTCACGTTGTGTAATCAGCCCCTCTCCCTCCCTCCAACACCCTTCCCTGACCCCGCTGCACTTGTTCACGGTTTTCAATCGGTTCTGGTGCGTTTCGTTATCTGTCCGTCTGTCTGCCTGTGTGTTCGTTTGTCTGTCCGTCCGTAAGATCGGTTCCGTCCGTCCGTCCATTCCTCTGTTCATGTGTCTGTCTGTCCACCTTTTAGTCCGTCTGTCTATTTGGTGTCAGGTCTATCAGCTCGTTTGTTTGTCTTCTAATCGGATTATCTTGCTTTAATTTTCTCCCAATCGTCGATCGTTCTCGGTATCAATCGGTGTCATCTCGACGCACTTCGTGGTCGAACAAAACGTCTCTGCCTCATTCGTCTTCTGCTCTTTCTTCTCTCGTTTCATCTCTCTACCTCATCCTCTTGCCACTGCTTCTTTTTCACCTCCCTCTTGCCATCACTTCTTCGTTCGATTCTGGGACTTGTTATCGAATACCTGTGGGTCGTATATTTGGTAATAGTTATTGTTATGGCAGTTGTTGTTGTTATTGTTATGATTGTTGTTGTTGTTGTTGTTATTGTTATGACTGTTGTTGTTATTGTTATGTCTCTTATTATTGTTGTTGTACGATTCGTTAAATGCTTCCACCGATTCTTCTCTCGCTTGTCATTTGAAACTCTAACATCTGTCTCTCGCTCTTGCATTCATTTCACATTCTCTCTTTCTCTTAAATGAAATGTGATACATTTCCTAGAGATTCGAGAGAAAATTCGAATTTCATTAAAGATTGGATTCCGAATCCTGGGGTCCATCGATGGAATTTGGGGAGGGCGCCAGAGGATTTTTCATTAGGCTGGAATTCTAAAATAAAACGATCCAATGTCAATGGAACAGGATTCCCGAAAGGAAGAGGGAGATAGAGAGAAATAAAGAGAGGTATAGAAACGGAGAGAGACAAAGCAAGGCAGAGAGATAGAGAAAGGGAAAGAGTGAGGGAGAGTTAGATTACGAGCCGTTGCAGACTTCGGTTAATGAAGCCCCACGATTACGATGAGAGCTAATAATAATAAAAGAAATAGTTTCGTAATGAACCCAACAACAATAAAAAAGAACATATAACAACAACAATGTTAACATAAAACAGCCACAATGAAAATATAAAGGAACAACAACAGGAAAATAAAACAATAACAATGAAAACATATAGCAATAACAACAACAACAACAACGAAAACAACATCGAGAACACGTAACTAAAACAAAATTAACAACAGTGAAAAAAAAACACAATCTCAGGTAATAACAACAACATCTACATATAAGAAACCACATTAAATTGCAAAAACAAAACCAATTACAACTGCTCATGAATAAACATAATGACGATGGATGACGAGGGAGGGAAGGAGACTGAGGAAGAGGTCGGGATGATGGAGGAAGGGGTTGAGGAGGTGGAGGAAGAGGTCGGAGTAATGGAATAGGAGGTCGAGGAGGAAGAGAGAGTCGAAGAAGCCGAAGTGAAGTGAAACCCAGAACATGACAACTGGCGAATGCAGTGAAAAGCTCGAAAGGCCACGAAAATTCCAACAAAGGTTGCGCACTTCGGGAACCACTTGTTGCGAATCCGATGGAGAATGATGGTGAGGAGAAGGAGGAGGAAGACAATGAAGTGGGGGCGACAGACACACCTTAAAAGCGAGGTGAAGATCGACGGACTGAGGGACAGAGGTTGATTCAAGCGGACTGAGGAAAAGAGGTTGGTGTGGACCGAGATTGAGGCAGGCGAAAAGGCAGCTAGAGTCAGGTTAAAACTTTGATTCTTGGACAGAGCGACAGCGAGTAGGACGGACTGACACCGACTCGGACAGACAGACATCGATTCGGACTGAGTTTCAAAGGGACAGACACAGGTTTAAACAAACAGACAAACAGATAGATAGAGAGAGAGAGAAGTCAGAGAGACAGAACAGAGAAACAGACAGAGACAGTCAGAGAAACAATCCAAAACAGACAGCCAACAAGTCGGAGGGCCAAACAGACAGATGTGGTTGTGAAAAGACATCCGCAGCGACACACAAAATTACAACAAATTAAACAGCGTGTGGGATTTTACAACAAGCACGCGAGTGAGTGGGACCACGACTCGGAGGCCGGTGGATGGAATCGATGACTGAGGGCATGTGGAGCGGGGTCCAGGGTTGATGGATCGGGGTCTGCGGGGCCCGGGGGTTCCTGGGGTCTGCGGGGTTCGAGGTGCCAGGTCGATGTTCGCTGCGGGCGGGCGGATCCGTGACTCGGATTTGTTTATGCGAACGCCACATGAGTTGCGTGGAATGCGACTGCGCAACCGCTTCGTTGATGCTAGGTGAGGCGAATGGAGGGGTCGAGGGACGATTGAAGCGGTCGGTAGGAGGCTGGAGGGGGCGCCAGTCGAAGCGACCTGGGAGCGAAATAAAGACCTCAAGTGCGCCAATGCGAAAAACGCAACAAGTGCCCAGTCGCAAATTAAACACTCCTCCGTGAAGCGCCCAGAGCTCGAGCACGATCACTTCAAGAGGTCTCTCCTTCAATCCACCCCTCGCTCTGCCACTCGCTCCACTCCCTCGCCTAGACTTCGGTCTTCAGTTTAAATTAAATGAGAAAAATCGGTCGAGAGAAAAACACGCCTCCTTCTTCTCTCCATCCTCTTCCGACTCCTGTTCCCCAAACTAGTTTGTTTGCAAAATCTATAAAAAGCACCAAAGAGTGACAGAGAGACAAAGAGAGGGGGAGAGAGAGAGAGAGAGACTGAAGGGGAAAAAACCTATTAAAAGTTGTTGCAATCAGCTGCAACCTGGCCACAAAAGCAGCACAAACAACAAAAACTATAATATCAAAAACAATAACAACAATAACAAAAACAATAGTAACAATAACAACAATAAGAATAACAATAATAACAACAACAATAAAAATAACAATAACAACAACAATCACAAACTGCCGCCACCAGCAGCTGTTGCAAACACCGACAACAACAACAACCACTCGAACAACGAACGACCGCCCGAGGCGAACGATGGAGCTCGTTGGCCGAGGGGGCGTGTTGTGTTGGGGGGCGCGGGGTTTCACCGATTAAATCGCATTAAACAAAAGGTGACCTTCTTTAAGGCTTCACTCGGCAATGAGGGGCAGCACCTGAGGGAGGTGCAGAGGCCGATAAAGGGGGAGGAGGAGGAGGCGAGGAAAGCAAATGTGAATAATCAGTGGACCAGCAGGTGATGAAGGATCCAAAACCAGGTCGAGATCACAGAAAGAGTAGTTAGGAGATTTCAAAGAATTCTTTAAAGAAATCTTAAGAAACTCATTAAGAACTCTTAAAGATCTTCAAAAGAAGTTCTTTCTTCCATTCTTCCATTCTTCCTTCTGACCATTGACCAAATCCCATCATAACTTCTTATTGGTTGTGCGCCTCCAAAGGACTCTTAATGAACTCTCTATAGGAATTTTAAAGAACTATCTTAAAGAATCTGAAAGAATTCTTAAAGACTTCTTCTTTATTAAACTTTTAAAGAACTTCATATTTCTTAAATGACCTATGATGAGGTCTTCTTCGAGATTCTCAGGGTCCTTTGGTACTCCCCAAAGGTTCATAACCAGAAGAGTTCATGAAAATTTGCCCATACAAAAATCATGAAAATCAATCTAAGGTTTAAAAAAAATCCATGACCTACCTTGCTGGATGAAGGAAATCTATCCGAGCCTAGTCGTCTGCAGCATTTGGCTCAGGTGCAGGTGGTGACGATGATACCAAAGTCGACTGCAACAACGATGTTGACTGCGACGTTGACTGCAACTGCGCCGTCGACAGCGGTCCACAATAAACTCGAATGCGACTGCGAATTCGATTTCGATGCTGGCTGAAAATTCGACTTTAATTGAATTGAAATGGGAAATTTATTTTTCCACCGTGGTCGCTGTTGCTTCGACTGTTGTTGTTGTTGGTGGTGGTGATGTTGTTTTTGTCACTGTTGGTGATGTTGTTTTTGTAACAGTTGGTGATGTTGTTATTGCCTTTGATGTTGTTATTGTTGTTCCTGCTTCTGCTGCAGGAGTTGCCACTATGTCGACGCAACAGGTTTTGGTCGCAAAATTTATGTCGAACTCGTTTAAACAGAGCCAGCCGTAGGAACGGAGCGATTGGCAACGTTGTCTAGGCGAGCGACACTAACACATTAACATATACACAGAGACACAGTTCACATGGACACATGCATATGGACAAATCACATGCACATGGATATTCTTATGCACATGGATATTCTCATACACATGGATATGATAAAGATGAAGGAGAAGAAGGGAGCGCCCGCCGATCCCCTGCGGTATTCGCGAAGTGCAAACGCCGAAAGTGTATCTACAAATGAGGCAATCGCGAGATCCGCGAGATGCGCGCCGCACAACCGGATTCTGCACTCGATGCACTTTTCATCCAAGACGACGACTGACGACCGATGACGACGACTGACGATGACGACAACGATGGATGACGACGACGTCTGATGGATGATGGCTCGAAGGAAGACGAGGACACGTTGCTGGGACTCGAGTTCGACGTTCGTATTAATTCGATACAGATCTCGTATTCTCATTAATTCACTTTAATTCTCCGCAATTACCTTCGTATCGAGAACCTGGCCAAGTGATCGACGTAACGCAGCGTAAGATAACGTGACGCGTGGACGACGACGAGCGCACGTTGAGTCTCGTGGACGCGTCGTTAGGGACTGAAGCACATAAATTTTATGCACATTCAATCCGCCCGAATCCACGACGACAACGGCGGCACCGACCGCGACGACAACGACCACGGCGACGACGACAACGATAACCACGGCGACGAGAACGACTACGGCAATGACGACAACGTTGACGACAACATTGGCAGCAGCGACAACGACGACGTCAGAAGAGTCTGGCTCTCACAGCTGGCGGTTGCCGGCGAGTTTGTGTGGATCGCGACGGGTCCACGGGATGCGGAAGCCGTGCGTTGGATGGCTCCATAGATGGCTCTCTCTCTCTCTTGGTCACTTTTCTCATTTGCTTCTCTTCGCTCTCGTCACTCTTCTCTCTCAACACTTTCTTTTCGCATGGCTCGAAATACGGCCTATAGAGAGAGAGAGAGTGGAGAGAGTTTCGTCTTCCAGGTTCCACAATCCACTGAGAGAGAGAGAGGAAGATTTTGTAGAGTAGAGAGAAAGAGAGAGAGAGAGCGATTTTGTAGAGTACAGAGAAAGACGTAGAGTTCCTGTGTAGACTTCGTTGTACTCCGAGTTTAGTTGGACTCGGTTTCCCAAGTGTGTTTTTCCTCTGAATGGGATTCGATGAAGGAATCTCGACAAAGGTCGCCCATGGCAAGTGGAATCTCGTTACCATATGGTCACAACTTCTGTGTAGACTTCAGCTTAAACAGATTCCACAACAAGAGACTGTCGGCCGCTCTCTTATTTTCCACTATCTCAATCGCTCTCTGTGGATATTCAGTGACGAAACCTGTTCCTGGCAAGAAACGCAAGTGGCCAGGACCTGCTTTGGAGAGACAGAGAGTGCAGGAGAGAGAGAAAGCGAAGGAGTCAGAGAGCGAGGACTCTCTGTTGAAGGGAGGGAGGTGAGATGATTCTTCTGCAGCAACTGGTGGTTCATAAATAAATCTTAGTTCGAGTTTCCTCCCGACCGACTTTTTCCTTCCCGGAGTCTTATCGCGGATTCAATAAGAGTTTCCATGGAAATGGGATATTGTTGTTATTTTTGTTGTTGTTATTGTTTGTGTTGTTCTTTTTGTTGTTGACGTTGCTGCTTCGTTTTTGTTGTTATTGTCGTGCTACCTCCAACAGCGATGAAAAGAAAGAAATTTCATCCGCGTCTAAAGAAATCTGCAAAAATCCTGCATCGAAATTGCATTCGCACCCTCAACGAGTTCCCTCACGACTTCAAAGCATTCCTGTAGCCTGAACACGTTCTCCTACTTTGGATCCTTCCTTCGTCTTCTTCTTTGTTGTTGGTTGTTGCTGGGTTGATTGTTGTTGGTTGGTAGGGTGTTGGTTGTTGTTGATAGATTTCTGTTGCTTAAGTGGATGATGGTGTTGTTAGAATAGTTCCTATAGTTGCTATAAATGTTCGTTTCAGTTGTTGCTTTTGCTGCTATTGGTGTTACTCTTAGTGCTCTTCTTGGTGTTGTTTTTTGATGTTTTTCTTAGTGTTTCTTTGGTGTTCTTCATGGTGTTATTTTTGGTATTCCCTCGGTGTTCTTCTTGCAGTTATCCATGGTGTTCACCTTGGTGCTTTTCTTAGAGTTCCTCTTGGTGCTTTTCTCGGTGTTCCCCTTGGTGTTTCCATCACAATCTTCGTATGTTTAAACTCCCCTTGGAATCTCTCAGCCAGACGCGACTCACACGTTCCTCACCGAAGATGAACGAGTTCGCACACACACACATACCCTCTGTATGAACGACCCGTTGCTGCTTGGGTCGTGCTCGGGGTCGTTGTCGGAGTCGGTTCGTTGTTTACTCTCGAACGCGAGGCGCTGGCTGAGGTGCCTTCGGGTCATTAGAACACGTACTCGGTGCGCGCGGCGACACCTGTGTCAATATTGACGAATGACGAGCAGAGTTGAAGAGGGAAAGAGAGAGAGAGAGAGAGAGAGGGTGTGGAATATATAGAGAGGGAGGGAAGTTGGAGTAAGAGAGATTGCCATGAGTTCGGGTGATGGTTTATGGCTCCTGATAATAGCAGCCGACACTCGGTTCGTCTTTTAGCTATTGATAATGTGCTCGAACCGAAGAAGAGGAAGAAAACGAAGAGAGAAACTGGGTCACGAGACCCATAAAACCCCATCCATATCGCAATCGGCTCCAATTCGATTCTGATACAAATTTTCATTCCCGATCCAAATTTCGATTTTCATTCCCGATCTCGATATTTTTTTCCCGATCTCGACTTTTTTCCCCGATGTCAAAGTTCGATGTCGATTTTTGTTCCCGATCTCGATTTATTTTCCCGATATCGATTTTCGTTCCTGATATCGAATTTGCAAATTTTCGTTCATGATATCGATTTTCATTCCTAATGACGATGTTTATCCCGATTTCCCATCATATGTCCCTCTCCTTATTCTCCCCAAAAATATCCCTTCTTCACGTTTATCTCAATATGTATGTAGCTCCCCTTCCCGATAATCCCATTATCTCCTCATTTCGATTATCCCAATATATCTCTGTTAGTGCCCCCGACCTCTCCGCATGCCCGGTCACCTCGTGCACCCGACTCTATCTCTTCAACTTTATCCGTACCTACTCCTTCACCTACCTCTTCACCTTCTCCACCTTCGCCTCCACTTCCTCCTTCACCCCAGTCGTGGTGACCCTCATCGCATGCCACCGCGTCACGCTTCGATTCCATTCTCCATCGAATATTTTATTTCAATCCGAATGAAATCTTGCCGAGGAATTTCTGCAACAACTCTCAGCTGCATCTGGCAGCACACGAATTCCCCCTCTTCGAACCTCTTTTGTGTGGCAACCTGGTTGTCGTCTCGTTTCGTTTCGTTTCGTCTGGTCTGCTTTGGTCTCCTCTCAACGAGAAAAGTGAAGCCAAGTCGAGTTTGAGTTGAGTCGAGTCTGGTCGGGCCACCTTCTGTCGACTCATGTTGGCCCAGGTTCGCGTACAGCGTCTGCTCAGCGTCCGTTGCAGCTGGCTGCGTCGTCGACCTCGACTTGCTTCGCCTTCTTCCTTCTCCTCCTGAGTCTGCATCACGTGACTGTGCTGTAATCTTTGCCTCCTTCGACTCCGCGTCTTTCGACGTCTTGCGGTTTTGCACGCCATCCGCAGTCGCATCTGAGAAGCTTCGTCTGTCGGGACGGATGAAAGGAAAGAAGGAAGGAAGGATGGATCGAAAGAAGATGCAACGAATGGACAGACATGGAGATGAATGGACGGACGACTAGACAGACATGGAGATGGATGGACAGACAGTCGGTCGTCTTTTGCAGTCGCTCCCTTTTCCATCTCCATCGCATTGTTTATTTTCATCAGTTTCTTGGCGTTTAATGAAAATTGCGTTCACGAGTTGCCATTTCATCCCCGTCCTTCTCGCACTCACTCGTTATCTCTATCTCTCTCTCTCATCTCACCACATCCCTTTCCACCTCCTCCTGCGGTTGTTTGCTCATGTGGTATTTTGTTTGCTGCTGCTCCATGAGATGAGTTTTTCGGTTTTTGGTCGCCGCGTTTCCGGTGGTGGCGAGACTTGAGAAATCTTTCTAGCTAATCTCTGCTATTTTTGCGGCGGTGGAGACAACTGCTAGTCATCCCACAGAGGAATGTGGGATTCCCTTCATTCTCTCTCCTCTGTCGATTAAATTAGTTTCCGCTGTGATTCTTTCATCTCACTCTCAGACCGAAGAATTTCAGGTTAGATCTCATCTATTCGAGTTATTAGGATAGTACCATCTTCTTTTTTTTCCTCTTTGCAAATTTTAAATTTCAAAAGTGCTTTCGATGATTTTCAATTCCAAAAATCCTTCTAACGATTTTCAATTCCAAAGGTTATTCTAATGATTTTCAATCAAAAACGTCCTTCCGATGTTTTTCAATTCCAAAGCTCCTACCGACGATTTTCAATTTCAAAAGTCCTTCTGATTGATTTTCATTTTCAAAGGTCTTTCCGACGATTTTCAATTACTAATCTCCTTCTGTCGATTTTCAATTCCGAAGTTCTTCCGACGATTTACAATTTCAAAAGTGATGATTTTCAATTCCAAAGGTCCTTCGTCGACATTAGCTTCGTATGCGTAGTCGAAGCTCCCCGGAAATCCTTCCTAATGCCATAAACTCTGAAGCACACTTCGTCTGATATTCTCGCCTCACCTTAGTGACGATCTCTCGCTTCATCACGGTCGCTCTGGTCATCGTCGTCATTGCTGTGACCATCGTCGTCATCGCTCTGGCCATCGTCATCTCTCTGGCCATGGTCGTCGTTCTCTTCATCCTAGTCCCCTTCACCCTCGCTCCCTTCGTCCTTGTTCTCGTCGTCCTCGTCTCCATTCAACAGATTTAATTGCGTATTTCAGTCACGTTCAGGTAAATCTCAATTGAATCTAATGTGACACCGGATGTGAAAATGTTCCGTTTTACGGTTTTTGTCCGGTTTCGTTCCGTCTACGGCTCGACTGGACAGTGTTCGCTTCGCTCCTCTGTCCAGGAATCGAATGTCGACCACGTACGTCTTTTGTCCATTGAGCGGATGCAAAGTGCTCGACGGGATTGAGTAGGAAGAAGGAAGAAATGTGCGAAGAATGTGGCGACAGAGAACGAGGACGAGGAAGGACTCTTGTGCAAACATCACCAACTTCTAGCTCTCGCAATCCCCCTCGTTCTCTCACTCTCCCTCGGCGTTGGCCACTTACAATTGATGGCTGCCGGACCAGCAGCATCATTCGAGATCCCAGGACATAGGACGAAGTGGGGCGAAAAGGAACATTCAGGAGCCCAATAATAAACAATAGAAAAATGGGGAATTTCTGTCGTGTGGATGAAGATAAATAAGTGGAGTGAGAGGAAGAGAGAGAGTGGGATGACCAACAGTTGCTGAACTTGTATTCAGGGGATTTTCGCCTGCTTCGGGCGAATGGGGATATTTTAGTTGTTGTCTCTTAGTAGTAGTAGTGTTGTTGTTGTCTCATAGAAGTTGTTGTTGTAACTCGTCGTGCCACTTTGGAGACATCTTCGCACGCTCGTCCCTCGTCCGTTGTCCGTTGTCGTCGTTTTTCTATCTCGTCCCTCGTCGGACAAATATTTGCACAACGAATTAGATACAATTGAAGACGTTCGATGTGGCTCGGGACGATTTTCACTCTCTCCCTCACGACTCCTCTACCTCTCTCTCTCTCTCTCTCTCACTCCTAATTTCTCTCTCCCTCTTCTATCTCCTGTCGCTCCGTTCCTCCTTGTATTGGCCATTTGCTGTATCTCTTTTCCTCTGCCATTTGCACTTCATCGTTTTGTGCGTTTTTGTTTTTGTTTGTTTTGTTGTTGATATTTTTATTTTTATTGTTGATATTTTTATTTTTGTTGTTGTAGTTTTTGTTTTTGTTGCTGTTCTTCTTGTTCTTATTGTTTGCCCAACAATTCGATACTCTCGTGATGCTGCTATAAGCATCGACGAGAGATCCAGATCCAGATCCATTACCATTTCCTTCCCTCCTCGTTTTCCACTCCTTCTCTCATCTTATTCTGCTCATCTTCTCTTTCTCTCCTACTCTTGGTTTTGATCTCCTACTCCCTACTTTTTCGTCCCTCCTTTTCGTATTTTTGACCCTCATCTATGTATTTTTCTTCTTATTTCTCAAGGTATTTTTGTCCTACTCATCTTCTGGATTTTTCGTATTTTTCGTTCTTTTTTGTTCTCATCTTCTTCGATTTTCTCTCTCATCTTCAACTTTTTCTCCCCATCTTCAATTTTTCTTCTTACTCTTCAGCTTTTTCTTCTTCTACTCCTCACCTTTTTTCCATCCTCCTCCTTCTTTTCCCTCATCTCAGACGTTTCGAGCGTGCCGCAATTAGGGCAGGAAACGAAGGAGGGGTCATCAAATAATAAAGTGATCTCCGCCAAGAGGATGTGGGCGGACGAGAATCGACATTGACGGACAGCAAGAGCAGAGAGAAGGATGTGTGGTGAAGGAGGGAGGGAACGAGAAGGAGATCGAAGGATGAGGGGAGGAGAATGAGATGAAGAATCGAAGGACGGGCGAAGGAGAATGAGAGTGAGAATGAAATGAGATGATGGAGTGAAGGAAATTAGCTCGCGTCTCGATTTCTGGAGCAGGAAATGCATTTCCATGACGAGGGATGTGGATGGGAATCTGTTCTTGCATTCACATGACACGAGGGAAGATTTCACCAACAATATAAAATAACCACAAGAGACACCGATGGCAACGCGTGCTTCAGCCGATTGGCAACGGATGCTGAAGCCGTGCAATTTGTCGATTTCTTGGATTTCCTTCCACGCATCACGCGTCGTCGACGACTACAACCGACGGCCCGTTGACGGCGAAGCATTCCACGACACTCCACATGGCCCCCCCTCTCTCTTCTTTCCTGCCTTCGGGTATTGACGCCCCTTCACCCGACGCTCCTCTGTAGGCGCGAATCAGAACCAAATGAAAGGAAAGCATGGAGAGGCGGATGGACGAAGGGACAGAATGACGGAGGAATAGCCTGAAAGAGAGACAAACTGTGGAAGGAGTGAAATGAAGAATCTAGGGACGAAACTGAGAGAGGGATTGACTGAGGAAGAAAACTGAAAAACCGAAACTAAGAGAGAAAGGGACTGAAGGAAGGAAGGTTGGACAGACGGATGGTCGGGACTCTAATGGCAAATGTAGGATTGTGTGAAGGGAGGTCAGTTGGTGAGGGGTCGAGATTCTGGAACCGATTCTTCGCGGTTCTGAAATTTGAAGAAGAACTACAACAACCACAACAACAAGCGATGTTTGCAACGTCTGATGAGAGGCAAAAAAATAACGGATGTGGAATGTCATGCGATACTTTTTTTGTTGGAGAGCCAAAAGAAGGAGAAAAACTCCAGTAAGAAGAATAACACCACATAAAAGCAACAACAGTATGGTGGACAACAACAACACTGACGACAACAACAACAAGAACACCGACAAGAAGAACAACAACACTGACGATAACAACAACATTAATTCACTGACACTGACGATACAACAACATTAATTCAGATGACAGCAACAACGATTCTTAAAATAAAAGACGTAAATCGTCAAGCTTCAGAAGACATGGTGAGAGAATTGGTGGAAAGGAAGGGAAAGGCGAAGGAGTGAAGGGGAAAGCGAGAGAGCGACGACGAGTCCGAAAACGAGCGCGAATTGTGGCGAATGAGAAGAAGCATGTATTCATTGTTCTCGTTATAAGTTGATGATCATAACCCTGAAGCGTGACCGGGGTGACCTCAAAGTGAACGCTTGGAGTCTCAAAAGGATGTTTTGGAGTCTCCAAAGTAAGTTTTTGGATTCTCAAAATGAAGTCTTGAAGTCTCCAATGAAGTCTTTGAGTTTGAGGAAGTCTGTGGTCTCTAAAGGAAAATTTTGAAGCCTCCAAATGATGTTTTGGAGTCTCTAAACGAATTTGCAATTTGCTCTAACATTTTATTCAATAATTAAAGACTGCGGTCGATCTGTCCACTCCACTCCAATCAGCATCCTATCCTCTCATCTCTCCCTCCCACCATATTGACCATTATTGTTCGATTTATCTGGCTAAAATTCCTCCGATAGCAAACAATTCAAAATCCAAAGAGAAATACGAAATTCCCCAAACAATTGCAAATGAAAAAACGGCCATCGTTTGTTCGATGCACAGTCGAACGAAGCCGATAACGAGCCAGAACCGGATCCGGAAACGCTGCAGGACGACGATTGCCAGGCTCGGCAGCCATTAGCGCCTTGTTTTGATGGCCCAAATCGAAGCGAAATCGAAACTCGGCCAAATAGAAACGTTCGCAGTTGGCGCTCGACGATTGTAAATAGTTTTTTAATTAAAAAATTCCTCCCTCAGAGGGGGGTCGAGGGAGGTGAGAGAGGAAAATGGTGGCCGATTGATGGACGGTCGTGAAATCAATGGTTTTTAATTTTCACTCAGGGGTCGCCGATGGATGGGATGCTCAAAGCTTTCGCTTTATCGAGGGCGATAAATTTAGAAACTCGGTCGGAGGCTTCGTTCGTCATCGGCGACGCATTCATCAGCGACCTCGACATCGAGGTTCTGGCACCGACAGCTGCGGGCAGCGACATGAACGGGGTTGGTGTAATAACAACAACGACAACAAGAACAACAACCATTCCGAGAACAAAATTCCACTCCGACAGCAGCGAGGACAACAACAACAATGATGGAAGGGAGATCGCTAAACGCTTGTTTTTGAAGCTCGGGTTGTTTAACAAGCTGCCGACTGACGCTTGACAACAAAAACAACTTATACAATAACAACAACAATTTTCACAACAACAACTTCCACCACAACAACAAGACCAACACTACCATCACCATCAGCAGGCAACAACCAGGGCAAAGCTATAAATATCCTTCCCATGGACATCCGAACGAAGTTCGTCCTCTGTTTGTCGCTCGACACTTGGCGACCCGTTGTCAGGCGATATTTTTCGTCACTGCAACGCATCGCACTTGCCACGCCCCATGGGCGGTGGACGGTGTTGGATGGTGACACTCGAATTTATGCAGCTGAGCGCGGCCGAGTTGTCAAGTGGCGAACTGAGCGAGGAGCCTTGGCATGGGATCGATGGGGCCAAAGAGTGAGGGATGGGGTGAAGGATGAGGGGTCCGTGGAGTGAATGGTGAGGGTCCGTGGAGCGAATGGTGAAGGGCGTATTTGCATTGTGTTAAGCCACACTTGTTCTCACGCACACCCACCCACATTCTCAGTTCAGCGCGGCAACTGTTGCATTAAACATGTCCTACGAGTGAAGGCGGGACTGGGAAAATCCTTGAGTTACTGGAGGGAGGGGATAAAGATGAAGAGTGATTTAAAAGCCTCGTGAGAGGGAGCTGCGACCTCTGAACTCCAACGCTTGGTTGCTTTAGAGTGATCCACTTCATGTTCTCCACTTCATTCTACTGTTTCACATCCTTCATTCTCCTGCTTCACATTGTCATTCTCCTTCATGGCGAAAATTAATCAATGTGGGCTTTTTGTCGCTTCATTTACGTTCTTGAAATAACTCTTAATAATATCAACATACTCAAAATAATCGAAATAATTTCAAAATATTCTCAAAGTGATCTGTGACTGGTTGTCACTTGGTTTTTGTCTTCAATAAGCCTCGATCCATCTTACAAACATCGTCTTCTGATCGTTGATCCACCGTCTTCCGATCGACCCAGTGACCCAGATTCATCTTTATCGGTCGATCGAGATAACCTCTGAGCTGTTAGCGATCGAAATTCATCGTAGCTTAATATTGTGGATGAGTATCTTTATCGACCGACAGCTGCCCCTCATCAGACGTTGATTGATTGATGTCAGCCCCTTCCATCACTCATCACCTTCATCATCAATAGAAATTTGGACAGGTGAAATCTCAGCGCTGCGAGCGATTTTATCGCCACTCTCAAGGATCGTCTGATCGAGATTTTCGAGGACGACGAGGGCGATGGAGGATCGACGAAGGTGACGAACGATGGCAGAGGTTGGCCCTTGGATTCCCGAATCTGAGGCAAATTGAAACAAATGAGCCTTCAACACCCCGAGGACGGCCAGATGATAAAAATCTACTCGAACAAATGCATGAATAATTGCTAAAAACCCAAAAAAGGGACAACGATAATATAGGGGGAGAGAGTGAGACAGATGAATGAAGGTAAAGCCCAAAATATTCAAGAAGCTGACACTAAACGTTGTGCCTGCGCGGTGGCTGAATGTGGAGCCAACGACCAGATGAAAACAACCTGAGGGTCGAGTAGGAAAGAGAGAAAGGGTAAGAGAACTGCGACAGGTATAAAAGAGAGAAAGAGGGAGACATGAGAGAGAGAGAAGAGAGAGACAGAAAAAAAGATCGCCGATAAATGCAAATTGTTTACGCGAAACTGAGACAAAATAAAAAAACGCGAAGAAAATGAGAATTAAATCGGGGGCCCGGCGACTGAACGGAACAATTAAAAGACAATCTCTCAAAAACACTCACGAATTCATCGTGAATACCAAAAGGAAAGAAAAAAAAGAAAGTAAGGTAGATTTGAAGGTGGGACGGGGCACAAATGAAGGATGGCCCGGACACTCCTCTGGATCGACGGATCCTTGGGCTCGCGGATACGCCCAGTGGGAACGTCGGAGCTGCGACAAATTGCCTTCAACTGATTGGCGAATCACACAGCGGGAAGAGGATGGAACACAAGAAGAGCAGTAGGAAGAAAAACAAAAAATTAAAACAGAACAACAATAACCAAAGCAGATAAAAGAGAATCAGATCGCCCAACAACAATGAGGACAACGACCACGACGAAGGGACCGAAAAGGCGAAATCGAAGAAATGGGGTCAACAACGAAGACGACCGGCAGCTGGACAAAAGGAAGCCTGTAGTCGGAGGCTCCTTGTTGCAGATTCTGAGAATCGAGTCGTCATCGTCGGTGGATGGGGAGGATGGGCAAAGGGGGGACGACCGCCGACGACACAACCGCAACAATGTTGCCAACAGAATGTTAATTGATTTTCGTGTCGTTCGGCGACGGCTTGTAAAACGGTTCAAATTGATCGTTTGCGGTTGGCGGAGGGAAGCGAGGATGGGTGGGAAGGAAGTGGAGAAGGAAGACGAAAGGAAAAACATTTCTACGCGATCCCTCTTCTCCTCTCCAAAGGTTGAAAGCTTCACGCGGGGTTGGGAAGATTCAATAGACGAAGATCGTTTTGTGGTTTCGAAGTAGAAGTTGTTTAAGTTGTCCATGAGTCGAAAGTTGTTGAAAAGATTTGTTGCATTTAGCGAAATAATTTTCTGTTCGCAAATTTTTTAAATTCCCCTCTCTCTCTCGCAATGAGTGGCAATAAATTCCGTCGTAATTCGTCGCTAATTGGCCAAGATTTATTCGAGGAATTGCATTTTAATTAAAGGCCAAAATCTCCATCCACCACAGCCTACGAGTCATAAATAATCGGTTGATGGGCGGGCGGAAAATGCGAACGAGCGGTAACGCTCACATATGTCTGGAATGTTGTTACAGACGCCACGCATCCTCTGGACCGTGGTAGTGGATGCAGAGGCGAGAAGTGGGGCGGGAAGGGGGCGTGGTCTCGTCGACAGCAGGTGCGTCCAACGCATCCAAGAACTTCATTCGTGTAGAACATGAAAGTGTCATGTTTGCCATGGACCATAGCGACAACAGCTACACCAAGAACAAATCCAGCAAGAACAAAAACAACAACTACATTCACAACAATAACATCCAGAGAATCAATATCAGTTGCCACAACGAGCAACATCAGCAGCAACAGCAGCAAGAGAAACAGCAACGACTTCATCACTTCGTTCAACACGACTGCAAATGTTCTCAAACAAATGTAGAGGCGACTGCCCCGCCCATTGCCTTGTCACGCCCCCCTTCTAAATCCACCTCGCTGTGGAGAAACACGACTCTCTTCCCTCACTTCTCTCCTCCCATGGCTTTCCACCCAACTGCTTGTAAGGAAAACGATTTCATTTACATGTTTAGAGAAAATGCAGTTACTTGCATTGCCTTCCTTCTGTCCGTCTGTCTGCCGGTCTGTCTGTCTGTCCGTCCGTTTGTCTGTCTACCGTCTGTCTATCCAGTACAGTTCGTCTGTCTGTCCACACCGTGTCTGTCCGTCCTTCGATCTCCCTCCCATCTCTCTGCATTCCCAGACCCAACAATTCGAAATGCAAATTCAAACTCGGAAACGAGGCGAATGGAGAAGAGTTCACAGAAGGGGGCGGAGGGAAAAGGGGGGCGTGGCTGGTTGGGCTGCGAGTGGCTGCTGAGGAAATGCTCCAAATGCGATCCTCGGTGTCCCTTGTTACTGTTGTTGTTTTTGTTGTTCTTCTTATTGTTGCTGCGCCATTCCCTGCGAACGACTGCAGAGCCGCGTGTAGTTGGCTCTGATTGCATCAGCCGCATCAGACACAGAGGCGTCAACAGCACAGGGGTAGAGGGGGATCGACCGCTCAAGGGTGGCGTGGAAGGGGTCGCAGCCGACGAGACGAGTTGATGGATAAATCGAAGAAGTTCGCCGTTCGATCGATTGAGGTTCAACGTAATGCGGCGGTAGCCCAAACCATGCGGTTGGCGCCCAACCTCTCTCGATGAGTTCCAGCGGCAACCGGCGGCCCTTGAAGAAGGAGACTGTGAGGAAGCCGGTGAGGGATCCGAGTGAGGAAATCAAAATGCAAATGCAAAATGCAGCGGTCGGTCGTTCCGAAAGCCATCCGCAGTCAAATGACAACAAGAACAACAAGGAGTATTGAGCAAAAACAACTAAAATAGGGCAACGACTATGAGTATAGGACAACAACAACTAGTATAGAACAAGAACAACGAGTATAGGGCAACAACATCCACTAGGAGACGACATGATGAACCAAATGACGAGAAGGCAGAGCTCCCGAGGAGGCCATGGAGATGACGACGACGGCGGCGGGGGCGACACGCGTGACTGAAATCAAGGCACATTAGGACGCTTCCTGGGGACACATTAGGCAGCCAAAAGGGGCCAATAAAGAAGGGGTAGGGGAGACAAGAGTTGGAGCATCGAGCCTTGTATAGTTTCCAGGGCATTTAAATTTTAATGGCACACTCTTTTGGTCTTCTTTTCCATATCTCTCTCTATCTATCTTTCGTCCACTTTAGGCCCTCACGAAACAGACGGCGGCGCCCATTTTTAGGCGGCCATAACTCATAACTGTTCATTGGGCATTTAGCGAGCATGACCAAGTTTTCTGGCAACGCTCCACGGCCATGCTCCATGGACGAGCGCGACCACGTCTGAAGGCAATTAAAAGGCCATCGCTCGTTTTCATCGTCAGCGTCGTCGTCTCCTTCCGGGTGGTGTCTCTTTCCCCCCCTTCGAAAGACCGATGGAAAGGACTGAAAAAGAGAAGAGTTCACAAAGACGAAGATACTGAAAAAAACAGAAGTAGATTTGGTAATTAATGAGTGGATTCATGATGGGTGGCAACCCGGAAGCTCACCCCTGGATCGACTCTCAATTAAAGACTGGAAGGTTTGGGAAAAACCGCAACGAATTTCGAAACGAAAATTCATTCTGCGGTCTCCCTCAGAGCGGAATGTGATTTCGCACAATTATTCATTATTGCCTATCGATCCGGGAATCCTTCATCTCTCCTCCCCCCATTGTGGTATTAAATCAAATTCCACGCCCTTCTCTGCCACACCTCTCTCTGTCAATCCCGATTCACTAATCGCGCTTTAAACAAAGTTCAGGCCCTCGTTATTAGTTGGCGTCCTCTGCCCTCTATCTCGTTATATCTCGCTCTAACTCGTTCTATCTCGCTCTCTGTCTCTCTCTCGGTTGATCTGTGGAGATTTATGGAATTCGAATTAGGTGGCAACACGCGATACGATGCGGTCGACAGCGTCGCCCAGCGCTAGGAGCATATTTATTTCTGGCCACATAAATCATTGGTGCGGCGATAAATATCCGAGTGCAGCGAACAGATATGCGATGATATGTGGACGATAAGCCAAAGAGGTGAAGGGGGCGTGGCCCTGGTCAACAAAACCAGATGGGTTTGATCCGCAATGGGATTTGGGATCGTGGGAAACCTCGAGGTGGACGAGTTGGATCCATTGATTGGGAGGCTCGACCTCGATTATTGGGTGGATTTGACCCATTGTCCTCGTATTTAAAGCCAAATAGTTTCGAATTCACGAAATCCACGTTCCGAAACCCGATGAAATTCGCGCAAATTAATTATTTTTTTATTTTAATCTCTTCGCTGACGAAAATAAATTGGGATTAAAATCATGAATAAATTGTAGCCAATAATGAAAGATGGTGAAGTGAGAGAGGGAGAGGAAAAATGAGAGAGAGAGAGGGATGAATGAATGAATGAATGAATGAATGAATGAGGGAGAAGGTTCAGTGAGAGTGAGAGGGACGAATGAGTGAATCAATACGATTTCCACGAGATGTCGGGGAAAATTTTCGCAAATTCAATTTTCTCCGGAAATTCGAGCAACGAGACGAAGCAAACATTTGCACAACAACAACAACGACAACAACAGTATGGGTAGGACCAACAAAAACACAGAAATGTTATAAGCAACAAGAACAACACTAGGACCAACAACAACAACATCATCGGCAATGATAGCTGCGAAATTGAATTTTATGAAAAGCTCGTTTATATCGGGACCAACAAAAGGATTATCGACACCAGAAGCAGTAACAACAAAAATGAAGACAACAATAACCCCAACGAAAACAACAATAACAACAACAAATGACCAGCCTCAGATGAAAGGATTTCGACCCATCAACGGAGGAATCGGAATCGCTATCGACAGATCGGCATCAGATTTGGATTCGAATTCGAATGCGGGGATTCAATCAACGTAATAATCGACAGCTGACACCCAAGCCAATTGGTGGGCGTGGCACTGGACGTGGGTCAACGAGGGGTTCATTCTAAGAAAATCGTCCTCATTGCGAGTTGGAGCGGATTTTCAATTAAAAATGTTGTTGAATCCCATCATGTTCTCGTTGTCGATGGTGTTACTGTTCTTACTGAAGGTGTTGTTATTACCGATGGTGTTGTTGTTGTCCTTACCGCTGATGCTACTAATGTTGTTGTTATCGATGGTTTTACCGATGGTATTACCAATGTTATTGTTGTTGCTAATGTTGCTCTTCTTGCATGTTGCTTGTAATTAAATTTGGCCCCCGCTTTAATTCGATTTTCCACCCGATCGATTCGCGCCGCAGACGTCGACCGAAGCCGTCTGACCTTGCATCGAAGTCGCCAAGGGGAAGGGGGTGCGGTCGTGGGCGTTGGATTTGCGGTCAGCGGTTGGCCGTGCGATTCTAATTGCGAGAATTGAGGGAAAACCAACGATTTGGTTGAGACAGAAGGGATGAAAGAACGGTGGATGAACTGAATTGGGTTCAAGTGGAATTTCTTTCTACATATGTACATCTGGCGTTGGAAATCGTGGAAAATAATCAATTAATTTAAAATTGAGAAACGCATGGAAATTTCACTGAAGAACCCAAAGTCCCATGAAGATATCTGGACTCTGAAATTCCTCGAAGATCTACGAAGTCCCTCTCACGTCATTGAAGTCCTTCGCAAGCCTCTCGGAGTTTGCTCGAATTTGCTTCCAAATCGTTTGGTTGTCTTCATCTACAAACGCTAAACAAGAGTGGCACCACTATGCAGAAGGGGCAACACTATGTCGGAGTTGCCAACGTTCTACTTTGTTTGTCTTGAATTTCTTTCCTTCTTTGATTCTCCACCAACCTCCAACGTCGATCAAACCTCCAACGTCGAACCAAACTCCAGAGGAGTCGAGCCGGGAGTCGAGGGTACTTTTCTGCTACTTACGACTTTATTCGAGCTTTGTTATAATTTGCAGCCTCCTCCAATGCATTCCGCCTCTCCTTCTCCCCCAACTTCTCCCTTTTCTTTCAACCATGACTCGATGGTAGTGGTTGAGATTGTTTTTGTTGCTATTATTGTTGTTGCAATAATTTTCACTCGTTGCCAAAGTTGTAGGAAATTAATTTGAAAGTTTTAAGCTTAAACAAGAGCACTCCGCCAACGACCATTAACGAGCAGCGAACATCGTGTAAGTGGAGCTCGAAACAAGGAACTTTGAGATTGGAGAGGGCCTGATGGCGTGGGTTTGTGGGGATCGAGGAGGTTGAAGGAACATCGTTTCAATCGTTGGACAGAAGTCGCAGTAGGAGGAGCAGAAATGAGTTTATGTGTGAAGGACAGACAATGAGGAGGAACTGATGGAGTCTAAGAATTGGTCTGAATTGATCTGATAATCTCCAATTCTGAAGTTTTTCTTATATATCCCAGTTTAGTATAGGTTTTTTTTAAATAATCAATAACATTATTTATATTAAATTTTAAATATTCAAAATTTGATTACGACTAGCTTCCTTAAATAATTTTATTCGACTTTACTGAAAATGTTCATTTTGATAATATTTATTCTCAAAGCACATATTTTTTATAAAAGAAAATTTTAAAAGTTAAATTCAACAAGTAAAATATTCAGGGTATTTCTATAACCCCACACATTAAACAATTTATTTTATTTAATTATTCATTTATTAATTAATATTTCTTTTATACTCATATTACCTGATTTATTTTAGGAAACTACTATTATTTTTTTCTTCCTACTTTTCTTTTTTCATCCTGTTTTTTCCACCTCCTTTTTTCCACCATCTCTTTACCACTATATTCCTCCATTAGCGCCAATGTTTTGGCCCATTTGTGACAAACTTTGTAAATTGAATGAAAATGTCGTTTGACCTCATCCTCGTCTCTGGCTCCTGCCTCGCCCCAAATATTTTGCCATCCTTCTACCACCCTCCCTTTTCCCCGCACACGACTGAATCAATTTTTCCGCCTCATCGAACCCTGACTGAGCGGTTGATGGAGCAGGAGGTTTTTTCTCTCTCGTTTTTTGCGGAATTTTAATGAAGTTTCAACTTTTTCACGTGTTTGCGAACGGAATCAACCCCGCCCATTGTCGACTGCACGCCCATGACCGCGATCACGCCCTCCATGTGAGGATGTAAAATTTTAATAAACCTCGCGTTCGGAGCATATTTTATTGACAGCAACAACAACAAAAACGACAATAATCACAATGATGACAACAACAGCAATAATGTCAACAATAATAAAAACAAAAATAAAAGCAACAATAAAACCAACAACAACAACGAATACATTACGAGCAGCAACAACAATCCTGATTGGGGCCATGACAAAATGTGCGAATAATGGAAAAATTCACTGTGAGAAATCAGTGTAATGAACCGTGTGCAAATATGTCCGTCTCGCCCCCTGCCACGCCTCCTCACCCAGCTCCTACTTTCGTTATTCCCCTCTTGCGATTACCTCTTTCCATCGTTTCTCTTTCTCTCCTCCTCCTTTGGTCTCTCGTTTGTCATTTTCTGCAATGACAACATTGAAATAATGAGAAAAAAAGCGATTGTAATGTATGGCGAGTTGTTGTTGCAATTGTTATTCTTTTTGTTGTAGGTATTTTTATTGTTGTTTTTGTTGATTTTGTATGTATGTATAATTTAATTCCATTAAGTTAGTTGTTGTTATTCTTGCACAAGTTATTTTTACTGTTATGGTTGCTATTGTTGCTGTTGCAGCTTTTGTTGTTACTGTTTGCTTTGGTGATCTCTCATCGGGGAGTCGTTTGTGGATGCTGTTGGTGGCATCACTGATGAGTGGGTGGTAAAGGAACTGAGACGTAAATGGGAGAAAAAAATTACCTCCATCGTTCGATCTTCTATTCTTCCATCGTTAGTCATTCCTCATCCTCCATCCTTCATCTTTCCTCAACCTTCAGTTTTTACCAACCTTTATTCGTCTCCAGCTTTCATTCTTCTTCCCTTAAAACAAAGACCATTCTTTGTCCTCGACCTCATCGGGCGTATGAGCGACATTTTTTTTTTATCAAGAAAATAACAGGAGATGAAGGGAAGGAAAGGGAGAAGGAAATTGAGAAGGAGAAGGAAGATGTGTGCCTCACACGCGTCTGGACGACGATGCGCTCATAAATTATTTCGCCGCATTTGGTTGGAAAATAATTGCGGGGAAAAATGATCGACGATGCGGAGACCTTTGACCCCGGCGCCATAAAACAACCGCTCAGCATGGGGTCCAAAGGATCCAAAACACAGACACAAACACACGTCACACAAGCTCACACACAAGTACACAGAAATACACAGAGATACAGATATGTTTGTTCTAAACATAAACCAAGCGACACTCAAACACACAACTACTTGCCCTCCATACTCCATTCACACTCACACGGATGGAGCGATAGACGTACGAACCTTTGCGTGGACAGACAGACAGACCGTCCCAAGGACAGACAGACAGACGGACGGACAGCCCGCAAGGACATCATGCGTCCTGGCCCACACCTAATTGCGAGCGCCTTGAGCCCCTCACGTGATTCAGCTGCGGCCGCAAGTATTATGACCCTCAGACCACGCCCCCTGCCCCGGGCGTTTCCAGCCGACCGAGTCGTGGTGGGCGACGTCTTCCGGTGTTGTGTTCTTGTTGTTGTTGTTGGTTTGTCAGTGGACACAGACACGATACCAGACAGTGGTTTGTCCTGCGTCGGTGGTGGTTGGTTTGATAATTTTGTTATTGGACTGATGGTCTTGTTGTTGATCTGATGGTGTTGTTGTTGATCTGATGGTGTTGTTGTTGTTCTTGTTGTTGTTGTTACCGTGTTGCTGTCTGGGAATTTCATGGTCGATTTTCAAGGGTGTCGGACGTTGGGTTTTTATTGCTGTTGTTTTAGTTGCTTCCGTGTTGTTGCTGGAGAATGCGGAAAATTCGCAATAATTGCTGCCCATTGAAGCGATGTTGATTGGAGGGCGGAGAAGCGGACGAAGAAGGGGGAGATGGTAAAGGGATGGAAAAGGTGATGGAAATGGAAAAACGGGGAGAAGGTGGAGGTAGGAAGATAACGAAGTGGAACCCCTCGAATTCATTCACTGCGAGTTTTCATCATTTTTCATTCCTCAGTTTAATTTTCATTTTCATTATTTAATAAATGAAATTCCCCGGCAGCGTCCGACATCGACGCCGACGACCCTTTGAAGCGGCGGCGACTTCCAGACACCTTCCCCCGCCCTCCCCTTACATCGCCCTGGGCCCTTCCTTCGAGACCGCTCAACAATCGTTGCTTTTAATCTTCGTGGTGTCCCCGCCTTCGCCACCGTTGTTGAGTCGTCGGGTGTCCTGGCGAATAATTGAGACGTTCGAATTGCGATATAATTGCTTTCTATTTCGAGTCCTGAAGAGCCTGAAGGTGAGCGAAGATTGGTGGGGGAGGAGGTCCTTTCGTTGACGCCCCCGCTAGAAAGTGCCGCAGGCTCGCGTAATCCTTTGTAGTTGGTTCAGTTTACGCTGTTTGTTGGTGTTATTGTTGTTCTTGTTTAGTTTTGATTGTTGCGGTGATGTTGTTATTTGCATTGGTAAAGTTTAGCTGCAACAACAGGACAATGAAAATAACAACAACATGACAATAATAACAACATGACAACAACAACGTGACAATAACAACAAATACCATTCAGACGAATAAAGAGGTTGTCGTGAGCTTCGCCCGCGGAAAACAACCTGTGAAATAAATTTTCCTTCGACGGCGACAGCGACGACGACAACAGCAGAAACTCAATGGCAATAACAACAACAACAATGTGAACAAAAGCAACAATATTGAGAACAACAACAACAATGTGAACTACGACAATACCAAGAAGAACAACAATTGAACAATTGAACTACAACAGCAGCAAATACTTTGAGCTATTATTATAGCCATTGTTGTTGTTATTGTTGATTGTTATTGTTGTTGTCGCTATTTTCGCCTCCATTATTTATTGCGGTGGCGTCTGTCCGTCCCTCTGTCTGTCTGTCCGTCCCCTGAGATTGTGCTGTGTGCGTGGGTTTGACTTTCGAATTGCGTCGTCGTCGCCTTCTCTCAACCCCCATCGATATCCTGTGGGTGTCGATGGATGGTGGTGTGGTCAGAGGGGGGCGGGGAGTGGTGGCTGAGTGTCTGCGGTAAGTGGTGGGGGGTCTGGAGACGTGGGGCGTAAGTCAGCGACGCTTCCGTTGCTTATTAGAGTTGAAAAACCAGGCGCTGAACTTTGTTCAAGGAGTTCGCAACAACAAGATGGAAAAGCAGGCGCAACAAAAAGTAAAACAACAACAACAAGAACAACAGAGAGTGTGACAACAACAACACAGGGGTCGGGTTTGGGGTCGTGTTGCTTCAAACACTCGCTAGATGGCGCTCGAATTCCTGTTACTTCCGCTGTGCTGCCGCCAACACTTTGGCGTTTTAAGGATTTTATTGAAAATCACAGGGGAGCCGCCACTCGTCCTGGTCCCCTCCTCCTCCCCCACCTCCTAATCCTCCTTGTTGTTGTTGTTGATGATGCACACAAGGACTGTCGAGTTGAATGCTTTTAGTTTGAATTGCATTTGTGTGCGGGGAGGAGGCGGAGTCTCGAAGGAAGACTCGAGGACTCTTAGGACGAAAAAGGGGCGAAGGCGAATTTTTGGGGAAAACTTTTAACGAGTTTTCTTTTGATCCTCGGCGCGAAGAAATTTGTTGAAGGTTTTTTTTGTCGATATTTTTTACTGGTGTTGTTGCTGTTGTTCTTGTTGCTTTGTTGTTTCTGTTGCTACAACACCATCGTACACAATCACAACAAGTTCTGCTCACACCCACAGACACAAACACTTGAAGCAACATCGCGTTCGCTGCAGAAAATTGCAACGGAAGGTTAAGAGTCCACGAGGCTGTTCCCAAGGCACAACACAAGATGGAGAATGAGGATAACAAGGAGAAGAAGGAGAACAAGGGGAAGGAGGAGTTGAAGAAGGAACAGGGTCGAGAGAGAGATGTGAAAAAGAGCAACACAAGGAGCTCACGAGTCCTTGGAAAGGATCCAAAAGGTGTGAAATAATGGATGTTTTCCAGTCAAATGCACCGCGGAAACGAGGAAGCGAAGAACGATCGAAGAGCATGAGGATTCCTCCTCACCGACGAGAATGTGGATGCAGACGAAGAAGACAGGGTGAAAAGGAAGATGGCGAGGATGAAGACTAAGAGGATAAGGATAAACACGAAGAAGACGAAGATGAAAATAAAGAGGAGTAGGACGAAAACGTGCGAAGGAGTAGGAAACGGGAAAGGGCGAGCAGGAAAACATAAAGAAAAGGACGACCTGAATTTGGTTTGCTATCAAGAACAGGAACGTGAAGAATTCCAAGATTCCGGCCCACTTGAGCCCCGACAATCAATCAGTGAGTCCTCGGGGAGGAAAATGCAATGTCATTAAATTTAATTGGCAAACAAACATGTCGCGAGCCGACTTCTTCCAGGCGAGCGTCAAGTGGAGCCTCCATCGTGTTCTTCTTCTCGACATTTTCCTTCCTTCTCCTTGATCTTCCTTCGTCTTCCTTCTTTTCCTGCTCCTCCTTCGTCGTCATCCCCTCACCTCCTTGAGATGAAGAAGAAGCCACCGCTCCTCAGGTGGGCGTGAGACGAAGCTTTGAAGCGTACAAGACAAACAATCGCCGTGATGTCGGCACGTGCGACGTCGTTCATTGTTTTTCCCAAGCGTCCTTGGAGTCCTTCGAGTCCTGGTCGCCTCTGGCATCGACGTCCGTCAGTCGACCATCGCGTCCTAATGCAGACAATTTCGGAGCCAGTGAACGAGGGGAGTCTGCGGAGAAGCTGTGGACGATTTATGAATTAACAAGCGAAAAGTTTCGCGTAAATATTTGTCCAAGTTGTGGACAGAACAAGAGTGGGGAGACAAACTCGGGCTGGACATCATTTGAGATTTCTAGGACATGCTCTTGTTCTTCACTGTTTGACTGTGAAAGTAACTTTATGTTAACGAGAAGACATTCAGGCATCAAGAAACGTCCATCTCTGAGAAATCGAGACGAGGACACTTGCCTCTTACCTCTTGTGTTGTCTCCTCTAGCGAGATAACCCAGTTTGGCGACACCGTTAACAACCTCGATTCTCTCGACGCCCTCGCCAAGTAAACATGTCCTTAAGGTCTCCGCGAGCGAGCTTTTTAAAGCACTGAAAGCACCTTCCTTCGGTCCTCCTTTAGTCCTCCATGCTAAACTAATTGTGAACTTATCTCAGCGAGAGCATCTTTATGATGTATGTCTGTCAGGTGAGTAGGTGTGTGTATTTAGGTGCGTAGGTGTCAGTGAATATGTGTTGGTGTTGGATACTTTGGTGTGTTTGGGTGTCTTTATGAACTTCGTTGGTGTTTGTATGCTTGTTTTCTTTCTGTGTATAGATGCAATCAAGACCCAGATAAGGCTGCTTCGTTGCTCGCTTTTCCAAGAAACCCAACCAACTCACGGTGCTGCATGGGGCGCTCCGCACCAGCTCCTACTATGCCGGGAGCTGTATGAAGATGCTTATCTTGGTATAAGGACCACACATCACCGAAGCCAATTTGCCACCACCTCCCGCGATCCCTGACCACAGTCGGATGGGGTCGTCGTTGGGTTCTTTTCATAGGTTTCTCATGGAAGGAGTGGAGAAAGGGTGGATGGGGTGAGTTGACGTTGGTGGAGATGGTGGAGGAGGTGGTTGAAGGAAGGAAGATAAGGGCTGTGAGGTAAGGAAGACGAGGTACCGATGGAAGAAGGAAAACGTGGGACGTTGGTGGAAGGAAGACGTTGTTAAAATAGAAGACAAAAGCGCAACAAAGTAGACGATTTGGGTTAAGAAGCAATCGCTTAGTTGCTACTCCGTCTTCTCCTTCGCCATCTTCTCCTTCGCCATCTTCTCCTTCGCCATCTTCTCCTTCGCCATCTTCTCGTTCTCTTTTTCCATCCTTGATGCTCAAGACACTTGAGTAATTTTTAAAGGTTTCTATTTATCTCAGCAGCCACGCCCCCTCCCCCCTTCACCCTTCTTTGCCTCAATCCACCAGACTCCACTTAACTCAACTCCTTCAACGAGCTTCGTTTCCGTGGAGTGAGTTTCGCTCCTTGTTTGTAAATCTTCTCTTTCCTCACTCCCTCTCCCACTAACTCTCGTAACTCCTTCTGTCTCTTCTCATTCACTTAGAATATTTTCTCGGGACCTCGATATTGTACTTGTTGTTTTTATAGTTGTATTTGTTGTTCCATCTGCTTCTGCTGTCGTTGTTTCCGCCTTGGTCATAGATCGAAGCTCTAGAAGTAATTAAGATAACGACTTCGGGTCCCCATCGCTCTTTTGCTTCATCCACTCAACCCATTCTTCATCGTTGACGTCGCTCTCGCTGTTCTTTTCGCTGCCGTCTCCATTCGTTCTCCAATCTCCTTTTACTTCCTCCTTCAACCCTGTCCCAACCCGAAGCGAATCCTTTCTCGAGCTGCTCCTGCTGCTCTGGTTCCTGCAGCTTCCGATTCCGTTCCCATTTCTCAGGATACGACGCGAACGAGGACGACGAATGGATCCTTTGTCTTGCTCCGATGATCGGCCTCAGGGCAGTCGACGAGGGCTTCAAAGTGAGGGGACCTCAGCATAAATCATATGTGGAGGAGGATGGGCGGCGTCAGAAAGAGATGTGGGCGGTAAACTGAGAGAGAAGTGGGCGGCATCTGAGAGAGAAGTGGGCGGCATCTGAGAGAGAGGTGGGCGTCATCTCAAGTGTAGTTGAGAGCGGATGAGCTCCCCGTAGCTTTCTTCACTTTTTTTATTATTAATTAACTCCATTACTTGCGCCTTCGAGTCTTCGGGCATCGAGCATCAGACTCCAGAATGGCGTTCATTAAAACTTCTCTTATCTCGCATTTCGTCTGGGCCGGAAACACACACGTTTATTCGTTCTTTCGTTACTTGAAACCGGATCCGGGCAGATGGAGGCACTTCCTTCCGACCGGATGTCGGCATATCATATCGCTCGATGATTTCCTGTAGGCGGCGGAATGTGGAGGTTCAGAGAAGTTCTTGAATTTCCACAGGTGAAGGTGCAGAGTAGGAGGTCCTTCGTACTTTCATTTGATGAAGGATAAGGGATGGGATGGGGTCAATCGAACAGGTCGAAGGGAACCCTTTTCCTCATGAGGCAACGCGAGGAACCCTTTACAACAAGATTCATCGAGTAGATCTCTGTAGACCTCTGCCTTAAGTTCCATTGTTCCAATTGCGATGTCCATTCGTTGGCCAATTATTTCCATTGCTTTCACTTCTGGTCCTGTCCGACTCCAATTACGCCCACTTGAATCTGACCCCTGGTCATTCTTTGTCTCCCCCTCTTCCACCACTCCTCACGGCATCGCGTAAATCAAACGAGAAACGAGTCCTTTGTAAACGAATCCGAGTGTCCGCTGGCGCTGCAAGTGTTTGCAAACAAATGAAATCCGCCATCGCTGTCGACTCCTTCCATTCGGTTCAACGCCCACGAAAGGACGACAGGACGAGGCAGAGAAGCGAAATGTGAATGCGAATAAAAATTCAATTATAATTTCTCAAGCAAAGGAACGAGGACAACGAGACAGAGACCGAGAGGAAGGAGACTGAGGAAAGTGAATGAATAAAGAGATTGAGGAAGGAGTCTGAGGCAGGAGATAGAGGAAGGAGTCTGAGGAAAGAGAATGAGCTAGGAGTCTGAGGAAGGAGACTTCGCCGGACGAAGTCGCGTTATGAGTCTCCATCTGGTCCACGTTTCATTTCGGCCAACCAGCGAACGGTGGAGAGGACGAAGGACACGACTCTGTGAAAACAATTATTCATTAGCGGCCCCGAAATCACATCGAGGATAATGCGCCGAATAATGAGATTAATGCCAAGCGGACGAAGAGAGAAACAGAATGACAAACACAAATAAAGAGAAGCTCGGGGAGAGAGAGAATGAAAATATAAGAGGAAATACAACTAAGATGAAAAGAGAAGTATGAAAATAGAACTAAAATGAAACTTAAATATCTCTCTCGGCTTTTAAAGCTCGCGGCTTTAGATCTGGTCCACTCACGCTTTGCGGACGCATTGTCCTGGACGCGCTTTGTCCTCGCAAATGACTGGGTATCCTTTTAATGGGAATCCTTGTAAATCTCATAGCTTCAGCTCTCAGCTCTGCTTCGTATGGCATCGTCTTCCGGTGACCTACTTCCGCTGCATGTCCTGGAGGGACCAACGTCGAAGTCCATCGTTCTCGTTGTTATTCTTGTTCTTGTTGTTGTTGTTTCCAACAATAGCCGCGCGACCACAACTGCAACATAAACATCCAGAGCTCGGTTGCTCCCTGTTCGGTTCGTGCTTTGTTGGCTTTTGACGCTATCGGGCGTTCGTCCGTCCATCAATGGGGGGGAAGCGGAGGACGCTTGGAAATTCAATGAGAATGGCATAGAAAAGAACTGAGAATTGCATAGAAAAGATGGCTGAGAGTGAAACACAGAGCGAACGAAGCGAGAAGGAGAATAAATAAATGCACTCGAACCGTGCGGAGGATCTCGTCGACGACGAGAATGTGCGAACGATGACCGTGGCACGTAGCGATGACGATGACAACGACGACAGCTGCCTGCGGACTCAGTCACGTTCCGAAGCACCTCCACCCCCAGCACAGCCCCAACCACAATCCGCCCCTCTGTCCATCCACCCTCCCTCGATCGAGTTCCGCCTCTGATTCAACCACTGACACAATTTCGCAGTTGTTGATGCTCAGTTCGCTGTCGTCCTGCGGCAAGGATAATGCCTTGTTGCTCTGCTCACGACGGACGGACGGACGGACTCCCGGGGCCGGTTGATTGAATTTGCGTTGCTGCCGGCGTCCAAGGATACTCCCAAGGACCTCGACAACAATGACGACGACAAAAACACCGAGAACGACGACACCGACAACGTTGAAGTGTCTCAAGGACGAGCAGCAATGATGCAATTACACGGCCGCCTCTGGAGGAGGTTGCAATTGCTTGTGATTGAATTCCACATCGAGGGCATTGGCGTCTTAAGGACTAGGGAAAATCCTTTAAGTTAACCAAGGAAAAAAATCAAATTTTCAGTCAATAGAAATATTTGAAGCTTCAGTTGAATCCTTTGGAGTTGACTTTAATTCGGAAATAGTGTTGAGAGGACAGAATATTTTCGCTTTTCACTCACTATCTCTCTCTGAATCTCTCTTTCTGAATCCCTCTCTCTCTCTCTGAGTTTAGTATGGCAAAACTGCAAGTCCCCAAAAAGGATGCAAGGACACGTGGCATGACTGCTTGCAAAAACCTTCCATTATCCTAATTAGCTTGCTCTCGACTCTCACCGACAAGCATCGGGATGACGAGGAGTTCCGAGAAGGACATCGTTTGAGGCGAAGCTTACATAGTCTGAGGTGGGCGGGGTCGTCACTGGGGCGTCATGTGTGGCCAACGATGATGCGCCAGGCTCTGAAACAAATGGAGATTAATGGACTTCTATGAGCCAGGCATTTGCGAGAAAGAGTAGTAAGAGGGATATATAAAGAGATGTGTTCGGGATTAGAAGCATGAAGAGCCGACGAGAATCACAAAAAGTCAATCGAGAGTGAAAACTGCACACGTCCTCTTAAAGACCCTCGAGGATGCCTTTTTAATCCTTTTGTGAGTTCGATGAAAAAACCCTCTTCTTCACTGAGAGATCAATGAAAAAACCCTTCTTCATTGAACTAAAACCCGATCCAAAGGACTTCAAATCGATCTGAAGCACTCCCGAGCTCACCTCCGACGACCTTCGACATTCGCCGTCGATGAAGGCAGCCAAGCGGCAAACGCAGAGCCCTCGGAGTGAAGGCAAAGGATGCTCCATGCGACGCCCGAGGACCCTCGACGTCACTCGAGCCCGGGAAGGACTCATCGACAGCGGGAGATAGAAAAGGACACACAAGGCTCAGCGGCAAATAAATTGCGAACGTGTGTGACGAACCCCGCCCCCCAAAAGAGGCGGGGTTGGGAGGCAACCGGTGGTCGATGCAGCAGCCATCGACGCAGGCATCGGGAAAACGTTTCATGCCGCGAGGTCTCTGCAACAACGCAACAAATGGCTTTGAGAGGGGAGGATGGGGGCGTAAATCCCTCGACAGACACCGGTGGTATGTGGAGAGGAAGAGAGAGGGATTTGAGGGAGAGAGAGAGAGAGAAAGAGAGAGAGGGTTTGGTGCAGCAGTCGCCGGCAGCTGTTGATTGTGAAAATGTTTAGCTTGGCTTCATCTCTCTGTCCGCCCGTCCGTCCCTCGCTGCTGCTGCCCCAATTAAGAGGGCGTGGTATTGAAATCCATGAAAGCGATACCTGATGATGATGATGATGGGAAACTGACTGCATTTTAATTAGAGCTCACTCTCAGAATCAACGGCGAGAAGAATACATTAGATGGAGAAGAGATGGGATGGGATGAAAAAGAAAGGATCGGGATGGATAAAAAAGAAAGGATCGGGATGGATGAAGAAGAAAGGATCGGGATGGATGAAGAAGAAAGGATCGGGATGGATGAAAAGGACCGGGATGGAAGAGAAAGGATCAGGATGGAAGAGGTCCTTGGGTAGAAACTAGCAGAAATCCCAAGATTCCGGACATAATTCTCCATCGCCTTCCTCTTCTTTGGGGACCCGTTGCTCCTCGTCCCTGGAATTGGTCATAAATTCATATTCTGCTCAACGCGTTTGCAATTTCCTAAATTCCTTCAAATGAAATAAAACTTTTCCACTCAACTGCTCAAGAACCTCCCACCAACGTCCTTTCAACATCGCTTCCCCCAACATCGTTCTTTCAAAATCGTCTCCCGCGACATCGTCCTTTCATCACCTCCCTCCCCCCCTCTTCCTCGGCTCCTCGTTCGCGACGAGTCCTCGCCGGAAAAATTGCTTAAATGAAAATTGCCTCGAAGGCAGTTTTTAAAACTTTATTACGACATTTCTCGCCATCGTCTTCTTCGGCGCTGTCGTCTGGCTGGTTCTTTCTCCTCCGGCCCCCATCCGCCCGCGGATTAGACCACCGGGTGTAATAAAAGTTTCTCGCCACCCACAAGCTCCCCTCCGTCCCCTCGCCATCCGATGCCTCTGTTCTTCTGTCTCTCTCTCTCTCTCTCTTGTGGCATACATTTTCGCGCCAAATGTTTCAATTTCGAATCGCGCAACGAATGAGGCAAATGGGAGGAGTTGGAGGAAGTTCTCGCGGAAATCACTGCGACGACGGCATGTTGTTGCTGTTAGCGTTTTGTTGTTGTTTTTTGTCGTTGCTGAGGAATCTTTTTCGTGACACAAAAATATTTCCTTTCCTTTCGCAAAACCCTCCCACTTCTCTATCACTCTCTTCGCCATCCGCCATTTCTTGCTCGTCAACATCATCATTTTTCGCTCCGACATTTTTCTATCCTTAAATGTCTCTCCATTTCTTTCAGCCCCCTCCCTCTCACTCTATCACTCTTGTACTTCCGATGATGATTCGGTTTGTTGCTGGTGGAAGCGTAGTTTTTGTTGTTGGTGGTTGTTGTTACTGCTGTTGGCGTTATTGGCAAAACATGGTCCAACACATTAAAAGCGGTTGTCAAAAATATCATCAACATTTATTCCGTTCCCCCATCGTCGCGGCAACCGGAAGTGTTGATGGGCGAGCGGAAATGACGAAGTTGGCAGTGGGAGGAAGGTTTCGTGCTTATCAGGACGAAACTGTTCACGACTTCAAATATTTCTCCTTCAATTTGTCCCCTAACTGCGCCGAATAATTTTCGATAATATAAGAATACCAAGAAACTCAGAATGAAAAAGGCAAACTTTTTTCACCATTACCATGTAGAATAAAATTTAAATTTTCATAGAAATTTCATTTTAATTTCACTATAAAAATTCAAAAATTTCAAAATTTCATAGAAATTTAAAATGTTCATAGAATTCAAAATTTTCATAGAAATTCAAAATTTTCATAGAAATTAAAATTTTTAGAAATTCAAAATTTTCATAGAAATTCAAAATTTCATAGAAATTCAAAATTTCATAGAAATTCAAATTTTCATAGAAATTTAAAATGTTCATAGAAATTCAATTTTCATAGAAATTCAAAATTTTTATAGAAATTCAAAATTTTCATAGAAATTCAAAATTGTCATAAAAATTTAAAATTTTCATAGAAATTCTATATTTATATTTGGATTTGAATCCATTCAAAAATTTAAGACAAACAAAAATAAATGATAAATAAATATAAATTCATAGTCTACAATTTTCTTTTAATTGATTCAACATGTCCACAAATAACAGAAATGATCAACAACAACAGAGCAAAAGCGACATCAAACATCACGACGCGATCAAGCACCAGGCGCCCAGAAACAGCTGAAGCTCGACTGCGACCAAGCTCAGTGAAACCAGAAGAAAGCATTCACTCTCTCTCTCTCTGCTAGAAGATCATACTCTCTCTTTTCCTGTCTCCAAGATTAAACTCTCTCTCGTGCTCTCTTTGATTAGCATTATGATAATTGACAGAGTTTCCACCGAGTTGCATTTAGGTACCCGCATTCATATGTCGCTTGACTTATTGTGTGATGGGTGGCAACCCTAGTTAACTTTCGTGCTCTCTCTTCGAATTAGAAAGTGGATGAGGGGAGACCTCAGTCTGTCCTTCTTCTGACCGCCTGGTATTGCGAACGTCTCGCACGATGAGAACGATCGAACTCGGATTCACGATCATGTGGCAACCACGAACGAAAGAGAGAGAAAGCGAGATCATTGCAGAAGGTTCATCATTCTCTAGTTTCTTTCACTTTTTATGGCATCAGCCTCAGCCATCCATTCGCACTAGGAAGAGAATCGATTGCTTCGCTCAATAGGATTTGTTTGCCAGCCGAATGAATCCCAAAGTTGAGGACAAAGTTCGAGGGAAGTTGGCTTCATTTGAATTTTTATTCCACTCGATGTGTGCTTCGTCCTCTTTGCTCCAGATGCTGGGGGAGCTCATGAGGCGAATGAACTGGGGGGAAAAGTTTCTAGTGAATCAAAGAAAAGTTAAGTGTCCTGATTTTGCATTTGATTTTACTTTTGATTTAAATTTTACTTCTGCTTTGATTTTACTATGATATGATTTTACTTTTGATATGATTTTACTTTTGATTTTATTTGATTTGATTTCATTTCAATTCGAGTGTTTGATAGCGAGGTCTCATCATCCGTCAGTCCATCAATCCAATTAAGCGATGCGCTTTAACTCCACAACTTTGTCTTTGGCATCCACGGCTTTTGCATCCTTTGCCACAATTGAATTGAAGTCCTGATTCTCATCTTCTCCCCCCTCCATCTTGATTGTCCTTCACACATCCAAAGCTTAATGATCGCCGCTTGTTTTGCGAACCTCTCGCTCTATCCCTTCTTGTCTCTGTCACTCTCTCTCTCTCTCTAGCTGTCAGCTCTGAACTCTTTCATGTGCTGCGTGTCCTTCGCAACCGCTGCTCATTATCCTGCCAGCTGTACTCTGTCTATCCCTTCCTCTCACTATCACCCTCTCCATCTCTCTTTTCCTCTCTCTGTTTCTCTTTAACCCCTTTTCGCCCTGTCTCTGTCGCGTTTAACTTTGTTTCCATTTCTTGATACGTCGTAATTAGTGAGTCACACGAGCTCTCGAATGGGGACACGATGATGAGGTTCCCTGTGGAGACTAGAGGAGTGTGTGTGGGTGTAAAGATTATATGTGTACGTTTGAGTGTATTGGTTAATGACTTATGTTGCAATTCGCCGGAACACGAGAACGCGTTTCTGTGTCATGCAACTTTAATCGTAGTAAATGTTTAGTTTGATAGAGCCAACTTTTCATATAAAATGCAAATAGAGATCAACATTTATGAACTATCATATTTTATCATATTTCAAATCACATAAACATTTCACAAATAATTTTTGAATAATTTCAAATGAGAGGTGAATCCTTTCTTAAATCTTAATTAAATTGATCGCAGTCCAAATCGTGCTTATGATCGATTATTTATCTTTTCGCATTTTTCTATGCTTTAAAATTATACACTCACCAATTTAAACAACGATTTGCGATTTCATGGCGAAAACAACAACAACCACAACAATAATTGTTTATTTAAACTCATGTCGGGCAAATATTTACAGTTAGAAAACTGACCGATCCGACATCATTGAAGCTCGTCCTCGGGTTGCAGGACTGCGTGGTTGGAATTCAATGAATGTTGAAAGCGTGGCATGTCGAGGACAATAATAACAACAACAACAATAACAACAAAAATAACTACAACTTATCAACAACTATAATACAATTGCATCTAAAATATCAACAACTACAAATGCAACAATCATAAAAAGGGCAACAACTGCAATAACAAAAAGAGTAACAACAACCACAAGAACAACAATTTGAACAACAACAACAATTATAACAACTACAACAAAAACACCAACAATTTGAACAATAAAAGCTGACAACATGAATTTGTCGCCCGCCATGAATCATCGCGAATCGCCTGGGGGTGGGCGTGGCCAGAGACAGGGGGCGTGGAGTGAATGCAAATATGGGCGTCATAAGCGGCGACTTCCGTGCATAATAAATAACTGTAAATGCCGAGGCAAACACACACACACATGAAGCGAAAGATGGGACAGACACAAAATCGCATTAAATCGGGCATTTAATTATGATTATGATTTATCCGCAAAAACAATAAACTTCTCCCTCAGACCAACGCATCGACCACGCCCCTTTGGATTGTCCCTCGGCCCCCTTGGCTTCCCTTCTCGCCCCTCTTCGTCCATCGGTCCACTCGTCGGCTGTCGGTCGCTATTTTGGCAAAAGAAGTCGCTTTGGTCCAGCCGTTAATGGACCGAGAGCGAACAGAGATGTTGCAGAGTTGCGTTCGCTATTTTAATGCCAAATATTATTATAATACAACAACAACAACAATAATAACAACAACAATCTCAACTAACGACTACCCAACAACAAGAGCTATTGGCAATCGCCACTCGATGGCCAATAAAAGCGTATTTAATCAAAAAACCGATATTATTTACGAGTTTCGGAAGCTCGATCAGATAGTTGGAAAGAGTGAGTGAGAGAGAGAGAGTGGGAGGGAGGGGGAGAACTCATTGGCAGAACTGGTCACAAGGCTAATTTAACGCACGTTCAACGGGCAACAACGATGACAATAACAAATACGATGACAATAATAACAGAATCAATGGCAGCAACAACAATAAAAACAACATTAAATTAAACGCTTTCATTAAGCATTGACCGGAAGTGGACAGCGACAACAAAAACAGCACTAACAAAAATAACAATACGAGAATAAAAACAACAATTCAGCACGAAGATGAAAAACATCGATTCATCGATGAGGGTCAATATTGGGACGATGCGCTTACTTATCGAATGGCAGCGGCGATAAATATTGATGAGGCCGCCGAAAGCCAAATTAAACCAAATTAAGTCGCTCTGACCCGACCCCCCAACTCCGCCCACCCACTGCTGCTGAAGTCGCAAATATTTGATCCTGTCCGCATGGAGGAGGAGGATGATGAAGGAGATCGAATAATGTGGATTTTTATGTCGACGAGAAGCTCTCGGTTATCGATATTAATGCGGCTTAAGGATGATATTAATGGAGAGCGCATGGGAAGTGAGCGAAATAAATACTTTGTTCGCAAGTCCATTTGTGGAGAAGAAGGGATTTATTCTCTCGGGAGAGCGCATCAGAGAGGAATTCAATTCGGTGGCTTTCTTCATAAAGGAAGAAGAATTGTTTTTTTGTCCAAACGGAGCTGGAAAATTTGACGAAAAGAGACTGGAAGATTTGACGAGAATTTGACGAGCGTTCTGGAAGTGGACGAAGCAAATTTCCCGTTCCAGGGATGTTCAGCACTGGCGGCGGGGTCACGTGGCTTAAAATTTCCCCCGACGTGTTTATAGGGAAGCATATTTTTAGGAGTCGTTGAACTTGGTTGACATTTCGGAATTCGGAAATTCAAATTTTCGGAAGAAATTTGATCTAAGTAGAACATGAACCGGAGTAGGAGAAGTTAGCAGGAGGGAGAACCATTCGGAGTGTATTCACACTAGGCCTAAAAATAGGCTACAATTGTCGAAGAATGAATGAAGAATGAAAGTCAACAATGATGAAACAGAGATTCGATTATATAAATCTAAAATATTAAATATTAAATTTATATTCCCTGCAACGATGTAGAATTAACATCAAAAGAAATAATTTTATGAATCTCCATTCAAGTTCTGTATAAACAGTTTACTGCAAACCTCACCACTAAAACCCTTTACATAAAATGAAATAGCTCATAACTCAAAGGACTCGTTCCTCCACGGTTTTCGTTTTCGTGACAGATGCTCGAGAACTCGGAATATCATCGTCGTTTTGAGGACTTTCAACGAAATGAAGAAACTCTTTCGCTTCCCACCCTCGGACTCGAGTTGAAAATAATGCTCTTCGCAATGGCTGCTAATTTGTATTTTACAATGTTGTTGTTGTTTTTGTTGTTGTTATTGTTGCTCTGACTACTCGCTGCATCGCTGCGAAGGATCTGCCGTCGACGCGAGCGCAGCCCTTGAGAAATTAACGAGAGTACTTGGAGTGCTAATCGCTCAAAGAGGGGTTAAAGCGTCTGATGATGAAGGCTGACGTGGGGTGGGCGATTCACCGGTGGAAGTCGTGGCAGTGATTGAAGAGATTTCAAGAGGTACAAAAACGGTGGGGGACTCCTCAGTAGAACATTTGCAACAATTAGTGTCAAGAATCTGGGACTCGGATTCACCTTGTGTAAATAAAAAACTTCTGTTCATGGTTTAAATACATTTTATTGATCGTGTGAATACAATTTACTGATCATGTAATTACAATTTATTGATCGTGAAAATACAATTTACTGATCGTGAAAATACATTTTATTGATCGCTTAACAAATTCGTATGGTACAGGATTCGCTACAACTACTTTCAGCCCCCTGGACCTCGCATCCGTCCGACCGAGAACCACTCGATCGAGAGTCTCGAGCGGAGCTTCCGATCTCTCAGAAGTCGCTCGAGAATGTCCCACGGTCGACCCGGATGGAGCCCAAAACCAAGGCAGCCTCGATTCACGATGAACTGCGAGGGTCCCTCCTAATTAGATTTCCCTCTCTAGAACCTAAGCCCGTCTGCTCCTGGAGGTCGATGCTCACGAGAAGTCGAGGTTTTCGGCCTGCATCCGCTGCAGGATGCCCAGGATCTGCAGCGATTCGAAGGTGTCGAAGTCGTCGGCGCAGCGAGTGGAGGAGCGCGTGTCCTGCGGAGGATCGCGGGCACGTGACAGCTTCAGGGTCATCGGCAGCTGCTCCGCCATCACGGAGTGGTGCGTGACCAGCGCTTTCAGCGAGCTGAACTGCTTCTTGGCGCCCTTGAAACGGAAACTTTCCTTGCCGCGGCTGCTGAGGATCACGAAGTGTTTCACCTTCGCCTCGACACGCAGCGACAACTCGAAGCATTCTGCCTTGCGGCGTATCACAAATGCCCCCGGAGTCTCGTGCTGCAGTCGCTCGATCACGGCTTTGGAACTCAGCTGCGGCTGGTACCAGGCCTCCTGCAGCAACTCCTCTTCATCGTCGTCTGTGCGATTGTAACGGAATCGGGGCAGACGCTTCTGCTTCGTCTGACGCCCGCTGCGACGCTTGGGGCTCTTGTCGGACAGCAGCTGGCAGCAGTCGGAGATGCCGGCGTCGGAGTCGTCGTCGACATCGTGGTGATCGTCGTCCTCGTTATCGTCGGAGGAGCTGCACGAGGCGGAGCTGGAGTCGATGGGCGTGGCATTGGGCCAGCAGTTGAGCGAGCTCTTCGTGGGTTTCTGTTGGAGACCGGGAGCTGCCTCCTGCTCAACCACCTTCGTCTCCTTCTCATCGTCCGCCTCGTGGTCGGTGACGAGGCAGGTGCAGGAGGAACTCGTGGAGTCGGAATCGTACTCCTCATCGGCATTATATGATGAGTCCAGGACATCGATCTGGAGGGAGAAGGAAATGAAGGAATTTAGTAAGTTTTCAAGGTTCAATCAATAGAGAGTTTCAGCCTTCTTCTTCCCGAATGATATTTACCTCATCGTAGTCGCTGGTGGCTTCGTCGTCCTCCCGCTCGGCCGCAAGTTTCGCGCTCTCCTGCGCGGGCTGCTGGAACAACTTGCGCTTCAGGAAGTCCTTCATGCAATCGTAGACTTTGGTCCTTTGGACACCCGCCGTCTGTCGTTGGCTCTGGTACCGCAAGGACGATGACGTCGACTTCGGGGCATCTTCCGTTGTTGCTGATACTGCGGTTGTTGCCTGGCAGCCTGTCAGGAACCGGCTGCTCCACTGCTGATACTTCCTGATGGCCGTCTCCATGCTTTTGGAAGACGATGACGTCGACGACGATGTCGTTGATGGCTTCGTCGTTGTTCCGTTTATGGTTTTAAACTCCGGATACAGCTCGGAGTACGAGGGGCAAACGAGAGTCCTGTATTTTCCCGAGCGACGAGACGAGTCGTTCAGCTGCAAGAAAGAGACAGAGAGGAAGGAAAATTAGTGATTGTCGTTAGGCGAAGTATGAGGGGAAGACGTCAGTTGAAACGTTTATGGAAACGACTTCCATCAGCCGTTGGGAAGGATGCGCTTGGCGATATCCGGGAATGGCATCGGGATCTTAAGAAAAGGCGGAAGGCGGAAGAATTTAGACGAGAGGGAAGAAACGGTTCTCTTTAAAATAAGAATGCATTTGAGGACCCTCTCTGCGATTAATCAGAGTCGTTCACGCCCCTTCGATCGCCTCCTCGGGAGCGACAACTGCCGGCGATCGAAGCCTTTGTCGAGGTCCTTGAAGCGAAAACCCTCCCGAGGTCTCAAGCTGACAAATTGCTACCGAAGACGTGACCACGACGAGGCGAAGCCGTTCCAAGAAGGAATCCCTGTATCCTGAGCCAAAGGAACACACGCAAATCTCGGAGACCAAAAGGAATCAAAGGACACACCTACTTTTTTCCAAGAACATAAATAAACATCAAAGTGTGACGCACGGAGATGACGTCAACGAGGAGGAAGGGGGGGGGTACAACAAAAACCACTAAAACAACAACACAGGTACCGTTCGCCCTCCTTGATTGAATTTCGAAATGTTTGCGCAACCTTTTAGGGAATTAGTGCAATATTGTCCTGCAGGACTCTCGGGACCAAGAGTATAGTATAATGAAAAATGGAATTAAAAATTACAAAATTTACTATGTGTACAACAACATGTCCTGTGCATGTCCTGTGCATGTCCTGTGATGCAGTCCAGATCGTTCACATCGACAGCAAGGATCCCTTTGTTATTCGCATATCCCATGTGTGTGTGTGTGTGTGTGTGTGTGCAGGGTCAGCGTTCGTCCTGCGGCAACGACACGACGACCGACGTCACTCGTTGTCCTTTTTGCACCCCACCTTTCGACGAGGAGCCGATGGTCCGTTGGGATGAAGGACCAACATTTCATATTCCACTCAAGTCCTCCTCCGTTGGCCCTAAAAATTCCTGGCGAAAAGGACGAAAGAACGGACGGTTGGTCCCCGGCTCTGTTGCCAACGACGACTCGGGCGACAAAAGGACATTTTCGGCTCGTTGGTTTTTTACGTGCGACCATCATTGTTCGCGAGGACGAGATCCTGCGACGTCGTCACTCCTGCTGCCGTTTGCGACGCACGCAAAAGGATTTTCCGACGCGCCGACACAGGTTCGGGCTTAGCGAGGGCCGTTTGACATTGGGACAGATGGCCGAGGGGAGGAGGGCGAGAAGGACAGGTTATGAGAGAGAGAAGGACAGGTTATGCCGGGCTTAGCGATGAAGGGAACGAGTGAATCATGTCCCGACTCCTGAACTCGTCACGTCATCGTTGTTAATTTGTTGAGAAAATATTGTTGAGATTTCAGCTGAAATGTGGGTCGACGAGCGAAACCCTCTCTTGCATTATAGATGAAGGTCGTTTCTCCGTTGATCCCCTCTCTCAGAAGACTCGGACGGATCTCGTTACCGAAACACATCGCAAGTCAAACATAATCCTCAAAGAGCCTTTTCGCTGATCCTTCGACAAAAAAATCTTCTAACTCCATTAGGCGGCCTTTGTTCGTCCATTCAACGGTCGGTTGTTGGTTTTTTCAGCCTTTCACTATCGCTACCTGCGAATTCGTTGATCTCCTTGCTCCTAGTTGACTTCCCCTTTCTCGTTGAATTCTCCTCGCTCTCTCGTTGCAGTTCATCAAAAATGGTTTCACGTCAATCGAAACAATATCGATTTTCATGCAGATACCTTTTCATGTAGATCCCTTTTGCAGTTCCCTCCCTTTTAAAGCAGCCTCCACCATCCAGCGATCATCGCTCACTCTCGAGTACCGTGATCCTCCCTACTCTGCGATCCTCACTGGCCTGCGTTCCTCCTGAATCCCTCTTGACAAGGCCCCTCGAGAGCCCTGACGAATCCTCCTCCTGCTACCTGGATCAACCCAAACCAGGGAGGGAACTCATTATTCGAGCCTCATTATTTCGCCGTTCTTGTGAAGAGCCACTCAACGACTCGCGATTCCCGATCGCAAGGGGGCCTTTGTTAGGCCTTCACCACAATCCACGATCGTCGGCAGAAGATCCCTCTCGAATCCACTGTGGAAATTTATGAACACCACGAAGACGATCAAAGGGAATTACGAGAAGAGGAGGAGATGGATATTTGAAAATAAACCATCGCACGACATCTACGAATGCATAATGACCCATATTCGAGGCTATAAAAAACACCGTCACGCCATTAGCCATCATCATTAGGGCCCAAACGGGACATCGCACATACGCCCGTAAAAAGGATTCCCCTCCCCAAGGATGGTTTACGACCGCAAAAGCTCAGGCCGGCGGGCACTAATTATACTGCTAGTGCTTTATGAGTCGTAAAAGCCAAGAAGATCCGTTTGTCTGGGGCATCTGTCTATGGGAGTTTCCAACACGAAAGACTTTGCATACAAAAGTTGTTTAAAAATGAGAGAAACATAGAGAAGGAATGAGTTATCGACAGACCGCGCTGATCAATCGAAAGAACAGACAGACATAACATAGGGAAAGAAATACAGAAAGAATAAAAGGTCTGGTGGCCGAAACGAGCAGCTGCCACCAAGTGTTGCGACAACATGGCCACAAGAAGAAGAAGACGAGTGGTGGTGGGTGGGGCGTCGAATGAAGCCATGAATTTTATATCTCACTAAATTAAATAACTCATAAACTTTGATTTTACGCACCGCTTAACATATGTTCTCGCCCCCACGACAGACGGTGGGGAGTGGGGAGAACAAGCGGCAAGGGGGAGACGAAAAAAAGAAAAAAGGAGGCGGCGGGAAAACTGTGGCCGGAAAATCCACTTTTTACGAGCTGTGAAGCAAAGAGTGAACGAGGAGAGACGAGGAGGGTGAAGAGATGGATGGATAGAGAGTGGAGATGAGAGGGAAACCACGGATGGATGGAGGCCTCTGTGACGAGTGCTGGGGAGTGACGAATGTCACCAGGCCGAACCATTGGGAGCCTCGATAGAGCGAGTGCGAGAGTAAACGCAATAATTCATGGAAAAATTTTAATGTGAATTTGAACTAATTTCCTTCAGTGCGCCAGTGGGCAGGCGGAAGCATCGGATTCGACGAAACCATTCAAGCATCACAACCATGATGACGACGACGAGGAGTTGGCCGTCCGTCTTCCGAGAATTTCCGCGGGCAATTGGGAAATTATTGCGACGGAAAGCCCCAAATGTTTTGGGGGAAATTTGTGGAAAACGCGTTAATTTGTTTCACAAATAGTTTCGAAGTATTTCAACAGAGGACCCAGGGGACGAGCAGAGGGAGGGGTGGCGTGTCACCCTCTTTCTTTCTTTCTCTCTCGATCTCTTTTGTTTCTCGGAGTCAAGGGTTCCACTTAAAAATTGCAGCATGCTGTCCAAACAAGCTCGAGAACGCTGGGTCCCCGATCGAGAGCTCGGACCACCCTCGCGCTTTGTTTATCGATACCATTTGCTACTAATGCCGCATGATCCTTTTACGACCTCAACAGCACATCGTCCTGCCCCGACCCTTCGGCTGCCGCGTGCAATAAATCCTTTCGCTGATCCGCGCCAAAGCCGTGCACAGCTGTTTCGGGTGAAGTTCGACAATCGCGCAATTTGCACGGGACGACGACGACGCCGAGTCCTTGATTGAAACGCGTGTCCCCGAGAAAGAGCGTGTGCGTGTGTCCCTGAGCGTGTGCGTGTGAGTCCCTGGTGTGAGAGTGTGAGTGAGCGTCTGTGCGGTTGCGGTTACAATTACAGCAGACGAAGTGCAACAACACGAGGTGGGGTGGGGCGCAGTTGCACGCAAGGGTCGCCATTCGAAGGACTCGAACAGCTGTCGTCAATTTTAGAGCCGCGGATCTCGCTCTCTCGAGAGAGTTGGAGGAATTCGAAAAGTGACCGCAGAAGCGTTTAATTAAAGCCCGGTGAGGAGTCCAGGCCGCTGACCACGCGTTGACTCTAGGTAGACAACAAGAGTGATGGGAGGATGGAGGAGAGTGAGAAGGCCTCAGGTTGACGGCAGGGCATCCATCATCGCTTCGCAACGGCCACACCACGAAATCTGGAGCGAGGTACAAATTGTTGGAAGGTACGAACGAAGGTCCCTTCGACTCTTCCCTACCGAGAGTTGGGCCACGACGACGCAGACTACAAACCACTTTACAATGGCTCGATATTAATTTCCACTTCGTTCGTCGGCTTGTCTGACACCTTTTCGTACAGCAACAACAATGAATGCCATAAAATAACAATAGGCAAAGGTGAGCAGACGAAAGGTGCGCGAGGTGTTGTTTTTTTTTTTTGTTATTGTTCTTGTTCCTCCACACGCATCCAATTCATCCTCGCAGTCGTAATCAAACAACCTTCACCTCGAGTCCATTCGATGCTACTTCTACTTCGATCCTCAAGCCATTATTATTTCGCTGACGGCTGCATTTTCTTCTCCTTCCCTTTCTTTCTTCTACTCCACCTACTCCTTCACTTCTTCCTCCTTTTCCAACTTCTCCTCCTCTTCCTATTATTCTTGTAGCCTACATTAGAATCAACTTTATTGCTACATCTTCTGAAACAACAATGGGCAACGACGAAGGGCAGCGAAAGGTGTTTTTGAACCAATTTCCCAACGCACCACCTTTCATCCTGACCTTTGTCCGTGCTGCAGCGATGAAATGCTCTTTCATTCTCTATAGAGACGATTTCATTCCTTTCTATTCTACTCCAGTCTCTTTCATTATTTTTTTCCTTTTTTATGTTTTATGTGCTCGCATGGTTTATGTGTTTTCCTATCGAAGAAGAACGCGGCTGCACTAATTTTGAATAAATAACACCTCGTCTTATCTTGGGACGTTGGAAGGTGGAGTAGCTGGAGAAGTGGTAAGGATAGGGGAGGGGAAGGAGAAGGGTCGGCCTCTTAGTTGCTGACTCATTTCCATACAAATCTGTGTAATAAATTCCGCTCTCGTGGGCAGCCTCGCATTGTAATGAGGTGTGTGATCGGCCTATTGAAGCAATTAAAATGCCCTGGGAGAGAGGTCGAAATTGTGGTTTTCCTTTTGGTGCGCCCGATAATCATTGGTTTGAAAGGGGAGTCTCGAGGGATCTAGATTCCATCTCTAGGCCTCGGTTGCTTCTCGTTCGAAAACATGGCGCGCACCCTGCGGTCCGGCGAGTGCAATGAATATTAAATACGGCTTCTAATGACCCGCCACTGGGCCGCCTCTGCAGCCACTCCTGGACATGGTTCATCTCCGTCCTCGTCCTGGCGGGAGCCTCATTCTCTCGCAAGAGTCAATATTCAACAGACAGACTCTTGAAATTCTCGGCTCATCGATGTCGCCTCGCTTCCCTAATAACTCTGTCCGACCGTTCTCTCGACTCTCTGTCTGTCCCCTCGAATATCTGTCCTCTAGTCCCGCTGTCGATGAAATCCGTTGTCTGTTGTGATTTCTGTTGTTGTCGCCTGTCGTCGCTTCTGTGTCATCCCCGCCTGTCGTCGCCGTCTGTTGTGTTGACTTTTCGCCGTAATGCGAGACTGTTTTTCATGTTCTGTTTTAAGTTCGCTTAATACCCCGATGCCACGATGCATAACTGGGCTCTCTGTGAAAATCCCCATGGAAGCCATATTTGTCTGGAAAATGTTGGCACCGATTTTGCGCCTCTCTCAACCCGGCCCGACTCGTCTCGTCTCGCTTTGCTCTCGTTTCGCTGAACTGCGTCTAAGGCTTTTTTATATCGAGTTTTCACTTCACAAGGATTCCATTGTTCGCTCAGACCTTCCTCATTCAATACGATCCTCTATTTGTCACTGAGTTTGCTCGTCTTCCCTTCCACTCTTTCTCTGTTCTAAATCACTCATTTCAATGTGATATTCCATCTGTCGCCGACGAGTCTTCATCCTTTCGGTCTGCGCCAGGTCTCGGAATAAGTCATTTCCAGCGTTAATGAAGTGTCGCCGACACTTAATTATCTCACTCTCTCCATCCCTTTCCACTCGCACACATTCACCAGACACCAGGCAGCCTCGACGCATCGGATCCCGTCCCGAATCTCATCCCGAAAATCCCCGACTAAGCACTCGCCATGTGGACGCGTCTGTCAGCTCCGTTTAGAATTAGAATTATTTGCTGTATTAGTCCAACATTTGGTGACAATAAATTTCCATCCAACTATGTGAAGGCTCCCCGCAATCCCTCCAACTCCAATCGACTCCAACACAATGAGACCGAGTCACGAAGAGATTTTCCGAGATTTACATCAAATTAAAGTCTTCGAGAGATGAAAGACCAACAAGAGGAGTCTTTGAATCAAAGGAACGATTGAGTGCGAAAGGGAAGTGTATAAGAGTAGAATAGAGAAGGATACAGAATGATATACAGAGAAGAGTAGAAGAGATAGAAGAGTGGAGGAGAAAGAGAAGGAGTGGGGATAATTTTGAAGGTTACAATGGAAGCAACGGGTTGTCTCTGTGAGTGAAGATATATGCGTTTATGACAAGTTACAAGTGTACAACAAGCGCTCTAACAGGCCCAGGGGACAGACAAATGGGACGGACAAACAGACAGACAGACACAAATATGTGCATCGACATAGAAATAGACATTTGTAAGAGTTCTCTTTGAGGTGCATTAATCATTGCCCTTGAAATGCTGATCGTTGCCGAGGGCAGACTGGAGCGTTCTATGAATAGAATTCCATTTACCGTCATTCCCAAAAGGTATGCACAACAAAACATATGTCGGGGGCCAAATTGTTCGGAGTCTGGCCGAGAGAATTCTCTTCTAGGATGCAATTATAATTATGCTCCTCTGCTCCCCAGAAATTAAAAACCTTAAGTGTCTTCAGATCATCTTTAATTTCGAACTCCTCCTAATTTTGAACTCCTCTGGCTGACTGTCTGATGTCTGTCTGACGTTATGATGTCTGTGTGTTTCTATTTCGATGTCTGTCTGATTCTTCTCGAATAAATTTATTGGTTTCAATTAGCGAGTTTCCAACGATGGGCTCTGAAATTTCCCTAATTGTTGGTGCCTATCGGAGGCCATACGGAGCTCGGTGCTCTGTACCAGGGAGCAAGTCATCCTCGGCATCATCGACGTCGTCGCCTGCGTTGAAATGTTTGGCCGTCTGTCTGGGGTCCGTCGTCTGTCGGTCGGCGTCGATGGCCGCCACTGTTTATCTTCCCTTAATTGGCTCAGATCTAATCTAATCTTTCGAGAGGTTTGCTTTGTTAAGACAATACCGACCGTCTGGTATGGTTTGGTCTGGTCAGGTCTCTCTGTCCCGCCAGGAACCAATTGAACTCTCCTCGTCTGTCTATTTGATTGTCTGTGTCTGCGACTTTCTATCGCTTGTCAACATATGGTCAACACTTTTGCTTTCAAAGAGTTTTCCGAGCATCCAAGGGGCTGGTTTTGTTTGCTATGGTGATGACGATGGTTTAGCCATTTGGCCGATGTCATCGCCGTCTTATCGTCGTCGTTAATGTCGTCTTCATTAAGTGGCTCTCCCTATACCTTCTCTCTTCCCTTGTCCTTTCCTTCGTTTTATCCCTCGATTTCATATCTAAAAAATGTTGTTTCGTCACTTGACTTAGACTTGAGCCTTTGCTGGCCCCTCTGAAAGGGTCCCGTTCCCGATTCGGGGTCTGGAGTTTTATCGGAGGGCGCGTTTAATGCGTTGCCAGATCGAATCACTTTTAAGTCGCGCTGACAGCTGTCTGCTATCGAGGCGCATGTCTTTCGACGCACATGAAGATTTCGATAAGACGCATATCCATAAAAGTTCCAATAAACCCTTGACTCAGCGACTCGGACAGCTGTCTCCGAGCAATTGAAGAAGTACACAGAAATAGATGGCTCAAGTACAGTCGCAAAATTTGCATCAAGTGGAATTCTGGGAACGATCACTCCTCCCTAGAGGTGTGAGAGAGAGAGATGTTTTTTGGAAGCCTACCCTTTCTCGACCATTGGGTGTTGTGTTGATTCCGAACAAAAGACAGTTGGGTGTTGTTTCGATCCCGAACAAAAGAGTTGAGGTTCGAAACCACGAGACACACCTCCGTGGCCAATCCTTTTGGGATTTTCCAGCCCACTCCTCGGCTTCGGTTTCCGTTGAAAAATGACGCCGCGAAACCGGAGAACTCGAAGACCGATTGGACAGGATGGAAAACAATCGATCTCGAAGTGCGTGAATAAATATTTTGAGTGCTGCTCGGGGGGAACAATGCCCAATTGCCGTGGAAAGATACGATCAATCGTCGATCGATCGATGAGGTTGAGACCTGTGGGAGCTCTACCTGTCTTCCTGTGGTCTCCTGGGTTTCAGTAATTGCCTAGGTTTCGGTAGTCTCCTGTGCCTCGGTGGCCTCTTGAGCTCCTGTCCCTCGGAGGCTTCCGATTTCGAGGAAGTGCCTGAACAATCGGGAACCCAATCTCTGGAATTATCACCATGGAGTAGTTGAACTATTGACACACGATAATTCTTCCGAATTCTCGGATGTCACCCACTCCACGGTTGACAAAGGCCGTGATTGATTCTGATTTTCATTGAACGATTCACGCTTAAGTAAATATTTCCGATCGCTCTTGAGCGATACGCGAGAGAGATACAAATGTATGTATTTATGATCGGCTCGTGGTGGGCCCCCCGAATGTGGTCGCGCTGATAAGTCTCGAGTCGAGCATGTGAAATAATCAATCATTATCGTTCGACTGCGGCTCCGAATCTAATTCCTAACATATGTTTCTTTCTCTAGCTCGTTGTGTGTGTCCTCGGGGTCTTCCTCAAATATTGGCTCGAGGCTTTCGATAAGCATCGAGAGCGAAGTTTTGATTTATTTCCTTTGTTTGGCAATCTGTCTCTTTCTATCGGTCTGTGATTGCGTTCAGAGAAGTTCAAAGTTCAAGCGGAGTTTTTAATCACAGAGGGAAACGGGGAGGGAAGATCGATAGTGGATGCGAGATAAATGAGTTATGAGATAATAAGGGAATGAGTTACGAGAAGATGAGTTAAGAGAAGATGAATTACGAGGGGTTGAGTTATGAAAGAATGAGTACGAGAGGATGATGTGAGAAGATCTTAGAAGAAAACCGCAAGGACGACCGAAAAACAGTGGACGAGTGTATCAAAAATATGTAGTATATTAATCCCTATATTCATAGGAGTATCATCCTTACCTCTTTGGTCTTAGAGCTGCAACGAGCTGGCATATCCTTTTTGCTGGCGTTATCCTGGCGACCGAAACGATTGTACTGGAACAGGCGACCCATTATAATACTTGGTATGTTCAATAGGAATCTTCGCAAAACACTGCACTAAGATTAGTTTTCACAATTTGATTTTCTCAAGGATCACGGTTCACACAAGGATCTCACGTTCGTCACTGAGGTGAAATGCGCGCCAATATTTCGAAGATGAAATTTTCTAAATAATTTTGTCGATTTTCTTTAGATTCTCCCGAACGATCAGCACGTCGCGGGTTCTACGGATGGAATGATTCTATGGTTCTGTCTTTGCGGCGCCCTCCGATGCAGCCGTGCAACAGTAAACTCCACTCACTCACTCTCTCCCTCTCCCTTTCATTCTTTCTCCTTTATTCACTCTGTTTCTTTCTTTCACTCTCTCTCGCTGGGCACTCCCATACACGTGCACACACACACACACCCAGGCTACAAATAAACACTGATGAGTGGAAAGAATGCCACTCAGGGCGGATGGACAGACACACAGACGAACGGTCGGTCGCCCAAACGAACCCTGGGCACGCGGCTCTGGGGTCCCTCGTGCTCAGCCGTCCCTCGGTGTTCATTTGACGGTGGTATTTACCCTATAGAGTCATCGTTGTTGTTTTTGTTGTTCTTTGTCTTGCATTTTTCATAAACCTCGTTGAGTTCTACCTTCGTCTCCGACCCTTCCCTTCCCTTTGCTTTGCGATCCCATTTCACTCTCTACCTAGCGAAGAGTTTCCTCTCTCCCTCGCATTTCACTCATTTTGTTTTTCGGTTTCAGTTCAACACTGAGTTTTCCGCTCCGCACTCGAATTGAGCGAGTTTCACCCGTTCATTCACTCCGCCGCCGCCACCCCACGTTGGTGGAATGCGGCACGCGAACGTAAACAAACGAATGAGTTTTGTTTTCCTCCGAGAGTCCGGAACCCCGACCGCTCTGGCTGTCAGAGGAAGCGACAGACGGATGGACGGACGAACAGACAGACGGACATTTAGTCAGCCGGTCGTCCGTTTGGTTGGTGGGGCAGCCAAGCGACTCATTGGTTGACTGCAGTCATTCATCCAGTTCGTCATTCATTCCTCAGCCCACTCGTTCATTCATTCACTCACTCATTCATTCATTCAATTATGCCACTCGCTCGCCACGCCAACTGCAGTTCTTCTTCATTTCTGCTCTTTATGAACATTTTCCACTCCCCTCTTACACTTTTCTCTATCCCCTCATTCACTCTTCTCTCTCCCTTTTTACAGTCCATCTCCCCTCTTTCGCTCTCTCCTCATCCATCTTCTCTTTGAATTCTGTTTACATTTTCATTCTTTGCACTCTTTTTGTCAGTTTTGCTCTCCTTTGATTTTGAAGTATTTGCCCTCATCCCCCCCTTTACCCGACTCCCATGAGGGTCCTTCGCAACATTCTTGGAGCCAGCCAAGGGAAATTAAACTCACCATCCCACCGCAGCTCTCTGCGACCCCCGCGATGTCGGCGGTTTCCCTCCTTTGAAGTGGAAAACCATGTCCTGATTTCCTCGTCATTCGCCACTCACTCTTGCGGGATTCCATCACAAGATCTAATATATATCTAAGCAAAAACTCATCGTGTTCGCACTAGAATACGTCCGGAGCAAATTCCAGATTTGTTCCACCGTGCGACTGAGGAGCAGCTCCGGACTTCGGTCAGAAAAATGCACACTATTCGAATCGCGGTGTCGACGACGTGGATCGCATTTCAATTCGAGGCAAAGAATGCCGACTGGTATCGAAAATCTGCATACTTTTCACGTATCACGTTCTGTCGACATTTGGCGCGATCATCAAGTATTTCTATAGTGGATTTCTTTGACAAGCAAATTGCGAACATTGGACTTTTGCAATGCGGATCTGATTCATTGACGATAAGCCCTAAATACTAAAGCCCTCATAACTGACTCCCATTAGGAATCCCCGATGTCCCATTTGTGTACAATGGAAGAAATCCTCCCACCTCCATCACGTTGAAAGCATTTGTCCGAAAGTGGGATTTAAATGCACGCCCTGTTGAGGGCTTCAATTACAATGGGCTTTATTGCGAAATCCTCTCAGAAACTCATCGATAGACGACATCTCGTCCACCCTCAAAGTGAGCGCCGCACCCTTCGATCGGAGCGACCTGGAAATGGATTTTAATCGTAAATAGTGCAAATTGTTGCAAATAATCAGCGGCCCTTTCACTCGTCTGGGGTTGGCTGCCGGCTGCAGAGGGTGTGACGAAGCTTTCAACCTAGACTGAGAGGAGGGCGAGAGACGAAGTGACTGTGACTAAACTCAATGAATTGCATTGCATTGAAATGTAATTTCATTAAATGATTTCTTCCTTCTCCATCTGCGCCGCTCTCACTCCACCTTGAAGTCTTCATCACTTCCCCCCGGACTGCTGAATCTCGAGCCATTGGCACTCGAGAGACCGTGGTCGAAGAAATATGGGGCTGACCACGGTACATTGACTCCGCAGTCCAAACATGACTCGAGTTTTGTCTCTAGTACCGGATTCACCGAAAACGAGAGAGAGAGAATGGTATGGAATCAGAGGTATGGAAACATTTGCAATGCTGCGGTTTCAGTCGCCGCAGCCCCGACCCGAAGGCGCAGCGGAATCCACAACGACCCTTTTTGCCTAATGAATTGCTTTGTCACCCTTTGGTGCTGTCGTCCTCGCAAAGTCCTGTCGTCCCCGCGAAGTCCTGTCGTTTTTCTGGCCTCTTCCTTAGGGTGAGGGAGGTCGATCTCCCTTGATTCGACTCTCTGTCTGTCGGGCCCTTGACTCGACGCCGTTGATTTATTCGCGTTCCTAATGCAATGTTTGCATTGATGGATTAATCTGGGTCTGATTTCCGACCAAGGGTTGGCTGCGGAGTGAAACGTGGGAGCCTGCAGTGGGTGTGGGCGAGAAATCGTGGAGGAGAAGAGTGACCGATTAATGGCATTAAGGATATTAATGCGAGCATTAGCAGGATCATCAGGGGCAGAAATTAATTTGCACAACTCACTCGGCACTCGATTTGAAGGGGTCGCGAGGGGAAGGAGGAGACGAGTGCCATTAAAATTCCAAGATTTTTTAATCCACAACAAAAGGCAGAGATTCCTCGACCGATGACAGTAAAAGGTTTAAAATCAGGGACGAGGTCCTTGAAGGGATTCTCGAAATCCACTTAAGGTCTAAGGCGAAACCACTTAGGGTTTAAGCGAATCCATTTAGGGTCTAAGGCGATTAGAGCGAGAGGGCAGCAGGTGCCGTCCACGGACCACGGCTGAGCGAAGGATGCAGGCGCAAGTCAAGAGGAAGCTGCGGATCCGATTACCGAACCCGTTGCTCTTTCAAGCGATAACTCGAATACTCCGAATACTCGAGTCGCAGCTTGGGCCTCCAAATTCATAAAGCAATAAATATTTCATAAATCCATTAAACTGAATCATTATTCTTCCACTAGGCAGCGAGACAGAGAAGAAGCATGGTCTAGAAATCAATTAGAGTGATTTATTAAATAGACAGAGACAAAGAGTGAGATAGAGATGGGGGGCAAATTGAAGTCGAAGTAAAGAACCCCATTCCGATCTTGCTTCAAAGCGATAATCGCCGCACTCTCGGTGCCCTTTTGGGGGCGAGATGCAGATCGAGAAACAGAACTTATTGAAAAATTTAAATGAAAAACTTTAATTTCTTCACACTCAATCTCCGGCACTCGATTGGGGCTCCCGGTTACCCCCGTCTCCTTCTCTTTCTGAGCCTTCTCCTTCTCTCATTCTTTCTCTCCTATCCTTCATTGTAACATACTCCAAAATATATGAATTGAATTTGTTTTCTTTGGATGCCGTCGTCCTCTTTCATGCGTTGCCGCCGCCCCCCGCATCGTCGAAGCGGCCTGTTCAAGTGGCGCATCGTTGTTGTGGTGTTTGGTTTCACGCATCGACTCCCGAGACTCCGACGAAGGAGGGACCCCAAAGGGGCCCCTGGTGGATCGCAAACGAAGCGACAACGGGGCAGTGACGAGTGACATAATCGATGGAGGTTTTGCCATCGCCATCACAATGGACCCCGGGACCAACGAAAGACGGATGTTTTCTCTAGATCAATGAGAGACGGATGTTTTCTCCAAATCAATAAGAGACGAATGTTTTTTTTCTCTCCAAATCCACGACCTCCGAGGGGGTCGAACGAAGTCACCGCAACGATCGAGGGTGCGAACATGATCGTCGATTAATGTCGCCCACATGCGGCTGATTAATTGCTAATAACTCGGGCACGTTCTTCTAATTCCAATGTCGGTTCCTCGGCCACTCATTCCACAGTGCAGAAGCATGGACACAACAACAACAATGTCAGTACAAGATCACAATAACAACATGATCACTAATACATCAGCATTATCACAACTACAACAACATTATCACAACTACAACAACATTATCACAACTACAACATGTAGTACAAGCAGTCGTCGTAGTCGTTGTCGTCATTGTCATCATCGATGCAACCACAACTGCAATTACGCCCCGGAATAAGTAATTTCCTGTCCTCCCGCAGGTTGCTTCCCCTCCCCTCTCTTCCTCAGCCTAAACCCTCCACCCCCAATACCATTCCATCCCGCACAGAGCGTCCTCCGGGAGGCCGGGCGTGAAGAACGTCATGTTGGAAAACGCTTTTAATCACCGACAAGCGATCGACGGTCACAGAGGCAGAGCGAAAAGTGAATGCAATGAGGGGAGGAAGAGATGGAGAAGGAGGAAGAGAAGGAAGGGAGACTGGTAAAAAATGGAAGAGAATAAAAAAATAGAGACTCCGGCGATCGCTGGAAACGTGACAAAATGCGCCAGACTAAAACGGTCCCTCGCATGTGACCTTATTTTCATAATGGATAATGGGCGACTAATCACAATAGAAGCACTCTCTGAGTGTGAGTTATTGCTGTTGTTGTTACTGTTGTTATTGCTGTTGTTGTTGATGTGGCCGTGATCGGCATTAGAACAACTACAACAACAATAACAAGAAGAACAACTATGACTACGGTGATACTGACTGTTGGAGTGGTGACTCTCTATGAAATGGGCATAAAATTACACAAAATATGCGTTTTCCCCGGTAGGCCAAATCCCCTCTCCTCCTCCTCACTATGCCATACCAAACAATGTCAACATCAACAAGAACAACACTAAACGGGACCCATATATAACAATAAAAACAAGAACAACAAACACCGAACACAACAACAAGACCACTAAACCCAACAACAAGAGGAACCACGTCGAACAACCATAAAAAACGTAAAACGCAACGAACGGCGACACGATGCGAGACGATGAAAAAACCACGAGGGTCGGCGCTAAATGCGAGATAAGAGACGATGGATGGAATGGTTCTCGAATGGGTCGGGGGGTGCAAAGAGGCCTGCATCAGAATCACGTGCTCTCGAGCCCTCGTCCCCGGGAGGACTCTTATCAGAAATCGACGATCGTCCGCGAATCGCGATTGGGCGAGAGAAGAGTACAAGAGAGAATGCAGAGTGACCCGAGAGCGAGAGAAAGTGAGAAGGGGGAACAATTAAAGGACAAAACGCCGAGTGGAATACGTAACGAGGGTCTGGAGATGGAGCCTCGCGATACCGGACGACCCGGATTTTCACGATCCACCATCGACCGATTGAATGAATGGTGGACGATGGCGTGGTGGCTGCAGCCGGCGCGAGAAAAACCAATGACGACACACCTTGGGCTGGCTCTCAAGCACTTCGCGGAAGTTCGGATCGAAGCGAGACCACGGTCACGACATAATTACCCATATATCCCGAGGATCTCGAGTTTCCACGGAATCTCTCGAAACTGGATTATGGAACATCATCATTAATTTCCACAACGAACGGAACCGAACACATCTGCATGCATCCTGTTCTCCTCGTTGGCGTTGGGATGATGAAGTCGTTGCCTCGGCCTCCGCCCCATCACGACGACTAATGTGTTGAAAAATATCAGATTTCAATAACCCGGAGTCCTTAAAACGAAGAACTCCTTAACGACGCCCGAGCAGATGTCCTGGCGTTGCCAACGGTTGCGACTCCAACATCAATCTTAACACATTCCTCCGGTCGCCAGTCAGCCGGGAATCCTGTCGTCGAGGTTCTCGTTAGAGGAGCTGAGCTGAGCGTGGGAGTCATAGTGTGTGTGAGCGAGAGAGTCAGGGTGTGTGTGCGTAGGTGAGTGTATGTGTGTGACTGTGAGACGAGGATAATGGAGTCGTGTCTGCCAAGTGCCGCGTCGCAGCACACGTTGTCAGACGCCTAAGTGGCTCCATCATGGATGTCGCGCTGCTCCCGACACTTGTTAGTGTCACCGACAGCTCGAGACGTGGGAGTGTCGCGAGAACTCGCTTGACATCCTGTGTCAAAGTTTGCTACCGACACCTTCCGTGCTCCGCCTCACTTACTTCGATCCATCCCGCTGCCTTCGTTAAGTCCATGCTTCCTACGATTTACACGATTCCTTCATCCTCGTTCATTCCTTCGTCCTCAGTCTCCTTCATTCCAAGCTGATCCTGCATTTGAGAAATCGCGGCGCATTAGTTCGTCCAGGATGTGTCTGAGCAGGATGTGATTGATGCATGGATTGAGAGAACTATTCCAAACTATTTCCTCTCTCTCTCTCTCCCCTTGATCGAGCGGAAACCCAGGATTGGTGGCGGATGGAGAAAGAGCGCCTTAATTAACGACCAGCATAAGAGCCTTAGCAGCAGGACATCTCTTAAGTCGTTACGCCCCTCGATCGACGCCCCTCAGTCGTTGCCCCTTGTTCGACGTCCTTCGCCGCCGGCGGTCGATGCAGGAGCGGCGACCGCTGTTTGAAGGCGCAGCGAGGCGGAACTAGATCGAGAGCGGCCGAGGGGTGCGACGTTGGATTTATGATCACGATTGGCGCGAGAACGATCTAATTCAACGGAATCAGAATGAACATTCGATTCAGAGGATTGAGGATTCTTTGGGAGGAAAAGAGGCGGTCACTCGATGAGGCCGCTAATTGGAAGGAAGTGCGGGCCGGTCGGTCTTTCAAAGAAGATTCTCCAAATGGACAGCTGAAGGAAGTTATTTTTTTAAAACCATAAATTCAGCATTTAATACCGGACATAACTTTTCCTCCACCACTTGTCGGTTTTTCGTTCGATATCAATCGTTATTAAAGATGGGAAAAAAATAATCATCGGTTGGAATCGTTCTTCGTCCCTTCGCCCCCGCCTATGTGATAATCAAAGGAATATCGAGGTCCTCATCGATTCCTTGAGCTCTTCTCGTAGAAAAAAAGCCAATCAATTTAATGCGCCAAATGTATATCCTGTGGAGATAAATGGTTGTTTCCTTCAGCCGCTGTCGTCCTCGTGTCTCTGCGCTCTTCTGCCTTCGCCGATAAATGATATATGAAGCTCCTTCCGACGCCACTCAAACTTTGACATATTTTTCCCATTTCCTCATATTTCCTACCACTCAAGGCCACACAGCAAAGGGATCCCATATCTTCCTGAGAAGTGGGGTCGTGGAGGCGAAGCGAGGCAAAAACTTGCCGCAACAAATATTTATCGAAAATATTTGTTTTCGTAGAAAAAAGTCATGCGAAGGCGGAGCTTTGCAGGAACTTCAGGAGGAGCATCCTTGAAAAACGAGCAACGAAACTTTTTGATTTATGAATTCGAGCCTGTCGTTGGTTCTGCGTCCTTCATCTCTCGTCCTTCGTCCCTACGACCCCCGATCGACGCTGCCGTCCTGACTTCGCGCCGTAAGTGCAAATGTCCTTTTAATGGTGCTTTGTCATCATCAGCATTTGTATCCTTCTACCGGAAGGAAGCAGATTTATGACGCACACATACACAAACACACACTCACTCCCCGTAGGGATCCCCAAAGGCTCCTGCTCCAATTTGACTTTGGTGATATTTTTGGCACTTTTTGCTGCGTATCATTGATGCGTGAGTGTGTGTGTGTGTGTGAGTGGGTGTTCGTGTGTGTACGTTGCCTAATGACAATTTTTCATTTCATTTGCTAGCTCTCCCTTTCTCTCTCTCTCTTTCTGCCGCTCTATCTAACTTTTTTTCCCTCTCTCTCTCTCTGTTGTTATTTCGCTTAGATCGTCGCGATTGGCGGCCCTTGCGACCGGAAGCGCGACTCTCAGCGGAAGTTGCAATAATTTATATGTCGGATTTCGAAACATGATTTACGACGTGCAAATGTGTGTGCGTGTGGGACCGCAAAATCGGTGGAGCCTTCGGAAGGGCCTCGGGGGCAGTCGTGGAGGTCGTCATGATGCGGGTTTAACGAAGAAAGTTTTCTCGTCATATTTTTCGATTCAGAACAATTTCACCTCCTCCTTCTTCGAATGATAAAAGTTTCCCTTCCTGCTTCTTCGATTCTTAGAATTTTCCACTCCTTCATCTACAAATCTCAGGAGTTGTCCCACCTTCTTAAAGTTCCCACTTCGATTCTTCGACGTTCTCCCTCCTCAATTCCATCCTGAACCCTTTCCACCTCTTGCCCTGGTCATAAATCCTTTGCATCCTGGCGCCACTCGCTCGCTGCAAATGACTGCCTCGGCTTCGAGGTCTCGACGCGTGAATCATTTTCCTCGTCATCTTCATAAAAACGCAATCAACGCAACGACGGCGCCGTTCTCGCGTTCAGCCAGACGAGGACCAACCGTAATCCTGCGACAGGACCCTTCGGTTTGATGTCTCAATCCCAGTCTCGTCGCCGAAGTGCATCAATAAATGGCTCTTTGCATATTATGAAGGAAGGTCGCGGGACAGAGGCAATGAAGGGATGGACGGACGATGGGACGGATGGACGGACGAAGGGTTGAAATGCAAGGTAAACAAATGGATGAATGTCTCACGGCCAGACAGCGGAATAGACAGACACAGGCAAACAGACAACCGAATAGAGAGACAGACCGAGAGAGAGAGAGAGAGAGTCGCGCGAGTATCTCAATCTCGTGGATATATGACTGTGACTGACATCGATTCGCTGTCGTGGAGGGACGAAGGACGAACGATGAGTGATGGCAATCGCAGAGGATTTCGTTGGACGGAGAACAAGGACTTCACGGACGACTGCTTCTGACGAATGAGACTCGCACTTGAAGCCGTCAACAAACGTTCCATCCTCCACCCCTTCAGTCCTTTATTCGATTGTCCTCCTGACAACAAACGAACGAACGATAGAGCGTGGAATATTGACTCCGATGTTTTTGTCGCTGCTGATGCTGCTGTTCATTAGGAATTAATTTCAGCTTCGTCGAAAATGCATTAATAAACAATTGCGATTGTGCGCCCGCAGGATTCGCAGGAATCCATTAGGATTTAGTTTTCGCAAACAATAGGTAGTCAAAGGACTGTGACAAGGACTCAAGAGATGAGGACGAGGACTCAGGAGTACAGGTAGTCGTCGTCCTCGGCCGCAAAACAACACAACAAACCATATTCGCAGATGCTTGTCGGAGCTATTGTTGTTATTGTTGCTGTTATCCTTTTTGACCGAGGGGGATTCGTCGTTGTGAAAATAAATTGCTTCGCCTCAATCGAGTTGCAGTTGTGACTTCGATTGTCCTGCGGTCGATCCTCGTTGCAATCGAATAGAAATGCGAAGATGGGAACCTCTCCACCCTCGGCTCAAGGCGAGTTTTTCTTCGCGAGTCCTGCCTTTCCTGTGAGGGACTTCTGTCCTTCATGAGAGGGACTCTTGCCTTTCCTCAGAGGGACTCCTGCCTTTCCTCAGAGGGACTTCTGCCTTTCCTCAGAGGGACTCCTTGTGGCCCTCATTGGCTTCGCATTCATTCCTTGTGCTCGTAAACAAGAGTCTCCCGCCAGCTTGTCTGCCGACCCCTCCATTCTCTCTCTCCCTCACACACACACACAGATCCTTTCACTCACACCTGCACGCACTCGAGAGTCCGCTCATACAATGGCTCACACAGCGGCCGCCGGCCACTCGAGCATCCTCCCGACTGTGATCGACAACTCCTTGGAGAGGCCATTGTCCTTATTGTTCCCATTTTTTTTTCGCATTTTCCGTGTGTGTGTTTTCGTTTTTGTCCTTTTTCATGAAAACTCCACGGTGCACTGAAGTGGAGTGTAATGAAAATTACAACAAGAACAACATGAACGACAAGAACAACCACAACCATAGTGACGACAATTCCAACAATTGTGAGTAATTGAATTCACTTTGAGCAGAGCACGACGGGGTGTGGCGGGGCCGCAGGACTCTTGTCATGTCCTTCGCATTGTTTCGGAATTCGATATGCTTCATTTTTCGATTCGCTTCTAATTTTTTTTCACATTTTCAATATGTTTTTCTCATTTTCTCTATATTGTTTTCTCATTTTCTCTATATTTTGTTGTCATTTTCTCTATATTCTGTTCTCATTTTCTCTATATTCTGTTCTCATATTCTTCTTTTCGCATTTTCCATTTTCTTGATGTTTTCCTATTTGGTTGATTTTTTTGTAATTTTTTGAAACACATTAAATTCGGCTTCGTTTCCCATTCCGCTGTCACGGTTTGATGAAGGACATGAGGTGTCCTTGTTTGTCCCCGTCTTTGTTTCTATGGGGTGTTAAATGGCTTCAAGTGACACGATCGGCTGCTTTGATTTCCGACGAAGGGACAATCTTTTCTGTCCCCGTCGAATCGAATCGATCGGATCGGATTGAGAAGGGGAGGGAATGAGACACGGACCAAGGAATGACCAAAGTAATCCCTTCGTTTCTCAGGGTTTTCATGATTTTCAAGGTTTCCTATGTTTCTCTCACCGTTACATCGATTGATTTCTCAAGATTCTCACAAATATCATTTTCTTCTGACAGGACGAACGTCTTCTTCCTTCCCATTTCGAACCTTCTTCGACGTGTCGCGGCCCCTGGAATTACATTCGAATTACATCCGAGCCCCGGAAATGCGACAAACATTTCAATTTCCTCAGTCCGAGGGTTGGGGGAGCCCTCATGACAGTCACACGAGAGAGAGAGCGAGAGTGATGGAGAGGAAGTGAGAGAGTGTGAGTGGGAAAAGAAAAAAGACAGCGAGCTCACATCGGGAATCCGTCTGCAATCAATTTCCGAACGCACGCATTTGATAAATGAAGCCACGTGCCCTATCAGAACCCGCCCCCCCGTACTCTACGCCTCCTCCGCTCTCCTCCTCTCGCCCACCAGTGAAACCAATTTGTAACAAGACGCAATGTTCCACTTAGAGTCCTTTGCATCCCCCCAACCACTGGCCCCACCCCACCACGACAGACGAAAGAGAGCGCGAAATCCGTCATTTCCACGAATGAATGAATGAATGAATGAGCGAGCGAGGGAACGAATGATTTCTTAGGAAAAAATTGAAGCGCCTTCGCCTTCGCCCCTCACGACGAACGTGCCGCCGCGGAACAAGGTGTTTACAAGGGCCGTCGACAAAGGAGTCGTCCTTACCGCATCAACCCCCCTCCCCTCTCCACCCCTGGGGACGTCTTCTCCTTCACCACCGCCGACCAGCGAAGCGCGTGTCACGGCAACGATTTCAATTAATTTCGCTCCTCGTTTCGTTCTCGTTCCTGGCTTTGATGGAAACGTTTTCCGAAAATATTACGGAAGCCCTTCGACGCAACGCCAACGACAGCGGAAGCCGTCGAAGTGTGCAGCGCCATCATAATTCAAAACCCTCCCCCGCCCCTCGGCCCTTGAGCGCCGTCACCCCCCACCCTCACCATGAGAGGACCGTTCGATCCGTGACATGACATTTTCGTATTCATTCATAAAGTTGATTATTTTTCGTCGTTGCTCATGAATTATGAATTTTATTTTATAATTTTCTGTTCATCTCTTTTGCTCCCCCACTGTTGTTGTCCCTTTCTATTGTTGTATTTTGTTGTTTGTTGTCCCTTTTAGTTGTTATCCCCTTCTGTTGGTCGGTGGATGGCGGGAGGTGGCTCAGAAATCAACAAATTAATTAAACGACGCAGAAAGCGATCGCAACAAAGTCGCGTTTTAATGAGAACGATGGTGAAAGGAGGTAAAGGAAGGGAGTGAAGGGTGGAGAGATGGACTAATGGATGTTGGAGGAAGAATGGTTTGGTCACGAGCGGGATGATGGTCAGACCGCTCGGCTGCAATTTGTTGACAATTTGTTCGAGGGTTCGATGAATAGCAAAGTTCGGACTATTATACTTTTGTAGTAAATCTGCTTTACTTTTAAAAACATTTTAATATTTAATTCACACTACGTATTCTATTACGTATTATTCTCACTACGTATTTTGGAAATTATTTTTAGTGAAATTTGTCCACTGTGTTGATTTAATTTATATACATATCGAATTGAAAAAATTAAATTTTATGTTGAAATATTTTTATTTATTATGTCCACATTGAAATCTATTTTGCTTTTGGAAACATTTCTAAATCTACTTCAATCTAAATATTTTGTTGTCATTGTATATAATTGATTCAATGTGATTATAAATTATAAAAATTTATTTGTTATGCAGAATTTTTTATTTTTGGATGTTGGTTCTACTTATTATGAAATCTACTTCGGGAAAATGAGCGGTTTTTAAATAACTCACTATGATTTCAGTTTAGTTACAGAAAAAAAAACAGGATCTCAGAGTAGTCGGCAGAATATATTCTCTAGTGATCGAACAGAAAGAAGGATGAAGAAAGATATTGACTGATATCCAGTGAGAATGCTATGACGGATCCCTCCTTGTGAACTTTAGGGATCACAGATTGAAGAATTATTTGAATAACCGAATCCATAGAAACCCTCGGCTCGACTTCTCACGCCGGTTGACGTGTGACTAAAGCTCGAGTGAAACACCATATGGTTTTCGAAATTCGACTCTGGAGGGTGGGTGATGATGACGACGACGATGACAATGATGATGATGACGGTTGAAATTAATTCAATTGAGGAACTCGACTCGCTTCGCTCTACTTTTGACAGCTCGCGTGACGGACGGAGTGAGAGGAGTAAGAATTGAAAGGGAGAGTGTGAGAAGGAGGGAGAAAAAAAGAGAAGGAACGCAAGAGGTAGAATGGGAGAGGGGATACGAAAGAGGAAGAAAGATTGAGGAAGAAGGGGAGATAAGTGAGAGAGAGAGAGAAGGGGATGTAAAGAGTGCGACAACGCAAATAAAGAGCAATTGATGCAGGAAGGAATCGTTATGAAATGCAGCTTTCGGGGAAATGATTGTCACTCACTTGCCACGCCCCCTCTCCTCCGCCATCGCCGTCCCACATCATCGACCAACAAACGACTCTTCGACCCAAGAAGAGTGACAGCTCTGTCTCGCTCACTCCCCTTCTCCATCCCCTCGACGAAATGCACTTCGAATCCGCAGCAGATCCACGATTCGTCTCGAGAGGCGTCTGTCATTTTCAAGCAATGACAACGACAACAACGACGACGACTTCGTCTCTGTCAGTCGCCGGAGAAGTCTGAAGCTCGAGAGTCTCTTCCAGCGACCGAACATCGACCGCTTCTCCTCGTTCGTCCCCGAACTCCAGTCACTTGGAGTCCACTCGAAGCTCCGTGAAATGCTAAAATAACGTAGTGCTTGGAGTTTGGTGGAATGGAGAGGGGATGAATAGCGATGGAGTGATGGATGAATAGAGATGGAGAGCGGGTTGAAACGGGGTGATGGTTGGACGATGGTCGGCAGTGGCATGAACAGCCATCCAAGGCACTTGAATTGATTGAATGATTGAGAGAAAGAACCCTGCAGGAATGCGCTCTGAGAAGGAAGGGATGGAGTTGCCTCAAGCATCGCCTCTGGATCTTGGAGAAAGATTGAAAGAGAAGAGGAGGGGATGACGACCACTGGTCAGCCACGAGATGGAGATTGACGTCTGGCAGACGACGTGTCAATTGACGATCATTGCCCCGCCCTACTTTCCACCCGCTCAAGGGGGCAAATTCTCTCAATCTCGATCTGCCTCCAATGAATTGTGAAAGAGTGATCATCTTCATCCCTCTCCCCCCACATCTGATGATGACCTCATCTCGCTGAGTGACCGTCAAGCTGTCGAACCCGTGACGTCGTTGCCGCCCACTGTGCAACTGACAGTGGGCGCAACGGAGCGTGCGGTCGAACTTCATCCATCCCTCTCTTGTTGCATTGCCACTGTTTATTTTGCGTCATTTGATGGGTCGGAAGTTGATGTGGATGGCGTTGTCGATGTGAATGTGATGAGCATGGGGTGGTCTGAGGTTGGGTGTGGATGACGTCATGTTTCAAACGTCCGGAAAATTCACTTCCGGTCGGTTGGGTTGATCGCATGATTGACGGGTGAATTTTGTGTTCATTTCTCTATTCTGTTACTTTCCATTTTCTGCGCATTTTTTTCACTTAGAGTCGTTTTACTTTTTCGTCGTTTCTCTCGTAGTCCTTTCATTCTCTTAATTCGTCCTGACCACTTAATTCTCCTCGACCCATCCCTCTTTGCCCCTCCCCTTCTCGAACCCTCGGTGTCCCGACTTTGGTTTAAATTAATAGGATGTCTTAAAGCATTCGTTATAATTATGATGAGGAGCATGAGCGAATTTCGACGAGGGTCGTAAAAAGCAGCCTCGCACTTTGGGTCCCATTCAAGGCAAATTACGCAGCACATTAAAAATTACTCGCAGCATCGAAACGGCATAATTTCCCCAGCCTCATTTGCCTTTGCTCCCCTCTCACTTCTCGTCGCTTCGAGAAACAGATCTTGGTTTATAAATCACAGCCTTAGATTTCCGCCAAGAAGATGCCGAAGACGTTGAGATTTCGCATGGGTGGCACCACTGGCTACGACCACAGGCCGATGACAAAACCACACCCGAGGCGGAGGAGGTTCGAGCGAGGGAGGGAGGTTCGCAAATTATGGAAATTTATGAATGCCATAAATTTCGGGGCAAATTTTGCGTAATTTCCATCGACCGCCTCCTCCAAAGGTCGGGATTGTTGTACATATTATTTGTTGTTGTTGTCTTTGATGTGATTTGTCGGCGATGTTGTTGTTGTTATTTTTAATATGATTTTTCGGTATAGTTGTTGTTGTTCTTAAGACTCAGCATTTTTAATGTCCCTCCTATACCTCTTCCTCCTCCTGCTCCGGAGTCCACGAAATGTCAACAGTTCCTCGCCCGAAGACTGTTTAATGGCAACCCCCAAGGGTGCAAAGGGGGCCGTGCCTCACCCTCGGTGCGATTAAGATAATTTGCGCTTTGAATTTGTTGCGAGCGCTTCATCAGAATTAACAGATTACGCCCAGGAGCATCGAGAAACGGAAGTTTCCGCCACAACTCCCTGAGATCTCTCAGACTTCGTTGTGAAATGAAATCCCTATAGGACGACGGTTTCTTCTGGGGTATGAGGTTCCCACTAGGTGTCTCATTCACTTCCGGTTTCATTCCCTCTCATCATTCGTTTCGTCTGCAAATAAAGTCGTATCAGTCGAGAGCAAACTTTGACTCTTCCATTGTTCCTTGGGCTTTGTTTCGAAACCAGATGCAGACGCAGATGCAGACGGTGCAAGTGCATCGCATGCAGTTGTTCTATATCTACAAAGACAATAAAACCAAAGAGAATAACAACAACAAGAGAACAACAAAAATAGGAATAGCAACAAAAAGAACAACAATCATAAAACCAACAACACTTGCCACAACAACGAGCAACAAATAAACTCTTTTATCTCCAATCTTTTGTGTACGAGACACGAATCGTTTTGTTGTTAGTCTGGCAGTCAGTAGTTTGAATGTTGTTGTTATTGGTTTTATTGTTGTTCTTAGTTTCATGGTTGTTACTGGTTTCATCATTGTTGTTGGTTTCATGGTTACTGTTGGTTTCATCATTGTTGTTGTTACGATTTTTGGTTTCCATTTATTTTGGTGGGCAACACTTCTGTTTGTCCAACAGCAACTGTATTTACTTTGGCAACCATTTTTAAGCAAATAATTTTGACACTCTCTCGTGGAATCCGTCCGGAAGTCTCAGGAGCCTCGCCGGCAGCTGTATTGTCTCTCTTTTGCGGTCGATGTCTGTCCGTCCATCTCTCTGTTTGTCACAGTGCAAACATGCACGAGAGACAACCTTATCAGCGATGCCGTGTGCGTGGAGCAACCTGCAGTCGGTGGAAGACCAAGATTCATAGGACGACATGAGGAAGTTGAGTAGACGAGAACAAACACCATGGCCAGGTATTGTGCTTCCTCGAAATGAGATGTTTTCTCAAGTAACTTAGAGCCACTATCTACGAATTGAGTGGTTTCCAGACCACATTCTACTTCCTCATCTTGAACTCATGAACTAAAATGAAAACCATGAGACTATAGGTTCTGCTTGGACTACTCCTCCTCTTTCCACCTACGTTTTCCCTCAAAATTTCAGTGATTATGAAAATTTCGAAAATTTAGAGGCCGTCCCGAATTAAGGTAATTTTTGCGAAATAACGCTTATTGACGCAGATATGGACGATTTAAGATTTACATAAAATTTTTCCTGAATTGTATTATTTTCATCGCATCCACCTAAATTCTTCTCCTTACGTGATCGGCGAATGTCGAGGCTTCTGACGAAGATAATAAGAAACACCACGATGGAGGAGCAAGAAGTTGGGGGAGAAAGTAGATAGTAGAGATGGTGAGAGCCAATAGGGGGAGATGGTGATGAAAATGCAGCCATGCGGAGAATCCCAGGACACCGAGGATGCGACACACGCACCTCACGGATAATCCTTGAAACTCTTCGAGACAACGAGCGGCGTTTTCTTTGACGATGAGGATGAAGATGAGGATGACGAAGATGCTGACGTCGTCGTCGACGGTGATGATGGAAATCCGCTTGTCGCTGATGTCGATACAATGGCGGCGGTCGGATCAGATCAGAGCTCTCATCGGGTATCTCGCAGATACGCACATTGTTTGCGTGAGAGTATCTCACGGATGAGCCAAAAAGCCGGCTGCTGATTATGAGATTATGAGGTTTGCGAAAACTATAAACAAGGATACCGCAGAGCAACACCTGATTGGGGGTGGAAAGAGATGGAGAGAGAGGAGGGAGGAAGGTAGATTCTAGAGTGTGTGAAAGAGAGGGAGTTCAAATGAGAGGCGGTAGGCAAAACAACGGTGGGCGTAACGAGACCGAGCCTTAAGTGAATCTGGAAGATGCGAATGATCCTTGGGATTTTGTTTTACGATTTTCATTATCGGATGCGAGAGACAAAGAGAGGAAGAAGGAGAGGAAAAGAGGAAAGGAGAAGGAATGAGAGATTGGGCTTAAGTCAACGAAGCGCACATTTCCGAAATAACGAGAGCGAAAACAGAAGGCAACGAGAGTGAAAACAATGCGAATCCTCGATTCGTATCCTCGATATCTACGTCTGTATCTGCATCTGCACCGATGCCTCCTGTATCGGTGTCATGTCTGTTTCAGTATCTTCTCTGTTTTTGTATCATGTCTGTATCGGTCTCATGTCTGTCTCTCATGTCTGTCTCTCAGTCTGTCCGTCTGTTTGTATTGGTGTCTGTATTTGCAGCCACTTCGCATTTATCTGATTGAAACGCAGGTGAAGCCGGCGGCGTTGATGTTGGGTGCGAATCCTGTGGGCGGCAATTGTTTTTACGATCCTCCTCCGCCCCCTGCGTCTGCCCTCGAGCGACATGTTGCCACTGATAAACATTCATGTATGTGTCTGTGTATTCTGTAAATGTTACTGTATCATGGTGTATGTAGTTGGTGTTGTGTGTGTGTGTGATTGTGTAAATTGCCAAAACTCGGTACCGTGAAAATCGTGATTTTTACTAGTTCCCTGATTCTCCCACTCACTCTCCATCTCCCTCTATCGCTTTCTCTCCCTCTGTCTCTCTATCGTTCCCTTCATCGTTCCCTCTTTCGTACAGTGAATTCTTTTGCGATTTCTTTTATTTCAGAATAAATCTCTCGCCTTTTACGACTCACATGGATGGAAATGAAAATCGCTCTCACTCAATCTGTCTCTCTCCCCCTCATGTTGTCCCTCTCTCTTTTCCTCTTTATTACTCTTTCTACCTTCTCTATAGTTAGTTACAGGCTTTTCCTATCAAATAAAAACTTCGCCATGTCAGGTTTATTTAACGGATTTTCGAAATTTCGTCTAAAACTAAAAAAGTTTAAAAAAAAAAATTTAAAAAAAAAATGAAACAATATCAGCCAGAGGCAGATAGAATTAAATTATTTCTCCGATACCTGTCCTTCACCGATCTGTCGGCATTTAAATCTATGAAATATGCATGACTTTAAATTGATTTCCCCAATCCACCAACTGCCGACCCCACTTTCGCCCTAAACAAGGCGCGAGTCGGATGTTTTTTTGGGGTTTTGAATTTTTCATTGATTCCTCAAACATTCGCTCTAAATGTAAATTTCCTCCTCGAATGTATGCAAATAATTCCCGGGAAACATATGTCGAATGAGAATTGATTTCGGGATCAAAGCTGGGTTCAACGAGGAACTGAGACGAGAAATTGAAGGAGTAGGACGAGAACCTGGTCTATGACCCAGGACGAAAACGATGACTTCCTTTTCCAATTTAATTATCGTTGGGTCTCGATCACATCTCGATGGTTCCCAGACCGCCCGCACCCTTATGCAACCGAATTCATTATCTTTAATTGAGTTGTAATTCGTCCACCCGGACTTCTGTAACCCCCAGAACTCTCTTCTCCCCTCCCCTCCTATTGCTTGTCCTTTATGGAATATGAAGTGAAATTTAATTTCTTCGCACCCAAGCGTGTCCACATTCTGCGTGCAATACGCTCAAACAATTAACTTCGGGTCACGTTTCTACGGGGAAACAACGCATATGGCACGGCGTTATGGGAATTTCTCAACATTGTAATTGTTCTCATAGAGAAAACTTCGGAGAAATCGTTCGGTAAGATCTGGGTTGAGTCCTTCGACTGATGTTTGAAGTCTATAGAAGAAGAGTCTTCTGGAAGGTCGACTTTTATTATTAGTATTATTCAATTTATATTCTGATATCCATTATATTTCTGAAAAATTTATTGAGTTTGAAGGTATATGAAAAACAAGTCTCATCTTTAATCGACAAACAAAATTATTCTTTCGATATGATTCTGATTAGGCTCTTGAATTCATTTGAGTCCTTCAGGATGTTCTTTTGAAAGTTTAATCTTGACAAGCTTCTAATGAGTATTTGAAATAATATCCCAGAAACCTAGTCTTTCATAAGACGTCCGAGAATAGTTCGCCATGTTCTCTCAGACAATCTGTCGACACAGAAATTTAAGACTTTTTCACATGCTGCTTTTCCTTCCCATTAAGAAGTGGAGTCCATCATTCATGAAAGTCCTTCAACTTCGATCAATTCTCGTTCTGCCACTAAAGGTCCGCACCAGCAGAATCAGCACGTTCGCGGCATTTCCAAGGAATTTCGATCCTCACGATACTTGACGATACTCTGCGGACCCTATGAGTGTCCTGTAAACAGTGCTCGACGGGGCGCCCACTGAACGCATTTCTCAAAGTGCAACCACTACCAGGAATTCCAGTGAGCACTGCGTGTGAAGTGGAGGCGGTGCAAGGACACAACAAGGACCTGCCTCTCACTCATTCGTCCACTCTCTTTCACCTACTCGTCCTCGGCTCTGCGAAGGAGTAACGGGTGGATTTTTTTTTAATTTTCCAAGGGTTCCGTTGGGTTTCCTCGCCAGACACAGTGTCGCAAACCACATGCTGTGAGACCCCGGCCGGGTCGGTTGAACTCTGCAGGCGAAGCGTGACTTCTGTGAATTTTTCAAACGTCTCCGCGCAGCGAAACGAATGCAAATCATATTTTTAGCCAGGGCCCAGAGGAAGTCGGCCGATGCGTAGCCGTTGGTGTCGAAGTCGGTGGCGATGGTGATGGTGAAGGCGAAGCAGCGGGGGCGGGTGCCGCGGAGTCCTCGGAACATGTGTGGTGCATGTGGTCGGGCTGACACTCGGTCGATGGATCCGGTCGATCGGTGGGTTGTCGCTCATTCGATCGTCGTTCATTCCTCGCTCATTTGTTCCTCGTTCATTCGGTTGGTCGTAAGCATGGACAGACAGACAGACGGACGCACATCGCTCTGACATCTGAGTGATGTCAGCAAATTGAGGAGTTTGTTTTTGTTGCTGCTGAGGTTGTGGTCGTCGTCGTCGTTCTCTCGATCCTCATGGCTGATGGAGGCCAAAGGGGAACAAATGGTTTTAAATTCATGCGTAAATGCGATGTGTAACAAGAGGCCAATCAGTGTTGAGACAAAAGCAAATACAACAACAATACTAACAACAACACTAACAACATCATTAACAACAACAACAACACCATCACCAATATCGACATCGTTGTTCTCGATGATGAAGTGGCTGCTTGCGTGGAGCCTCCACAGATGGAGTTGGAATCGAGGGTGAGGCAACATCATTGGGTGAACGTAGAGAAATGAGAAGACTGAAGAGATGGGGTGACTGAGGATGAGATGCACAGAAGTTGGAGATGAGGTGAACAAGAGTTGGTGATGAGGAGACTGAAGATGTGATGGACAGGAGTTGGAGAAGGAAGCTGAATGACATGTGTGTTGACACTAATTGATGAGCGGCGCATGGAGATCTTGTTAGTGGCAGGTCGTCAAAGAGAAAGGGGTGGAGAAGAAGACGAGGATGGAGTGGAGAGGAGAGGAGAGGAAAAGGAGGTGGGGGAGGAGAGCAAAAGGTGTTGCTTTTAATTAGTCGCCGACTGACGGGGCTTCGACGGGATGTGAGAAAACGAGAAACGAAAGAAATAAGAGAAAATTAGCACATGGTTTATCGAAATGAGAGAATAAAGAACAGCGGAATCGAATGGAAGATCCTTCACGGTAACAGCGTTTGATCAGGAAAGGAACTCGTAGGAAGTCGCTTTGAAAGGAATCCTCCTGCTGAGCTCGTGCCACGTCGTCACTTGCGCTCGTGTCAACCCCAACCTTTCTCCTCCTTCTTCATCCTTCCTTCTCCACCACATCCTTCATTCCTCCTCCTCTTCATCCTTCCATGAACCCTTTTGCCCTTTTGGTCTATTATTGTTTGGGATGCAACAACACATCACGACCTGCCCCCTACCTCCTTCACCCACGACAAGGCGATGGATGACAGCTCGAAGCCACTCACGTGCCCAGCATCCCACTCACCCCCACCCCCATCCTTTCGCCATCACTCCCGGCAACGAACGACGGCGGCAGATGCAGCGATAGGGAATCAATTTTCGACGCAAACACGACGAGATCGTTGCACCGATTTTCCTCCCCTTCTCTTACACTCCTTTCGGAGTCGATTTCCTCATGACTCTAAAAATACAGGAGCTCACGAGTTGCAGGCGACGCGTGGAGAATGGAGGAGTCGGGCGTGGCGGTATCGGATGAAATGGAAGAGAAGACAAGGAGAACAAAATAGGCAACGACAACAAAAACGCCGACGACAACAAAAACAGCATTGACAACAAAAACAGCAACGACAATACAATGGCTACCGACAACATACACATGGAGAATTAATGGAAGTCGTGTTCTTTTGTTCGGCGGGACAACGAAAGGTGTCGCCGCCAGGACTGGGGACGATCGTGGGTGAAAGAGACAACACGGGAGAGAAGGTGATGTTAATGGAGAAAAGGTAATGGAGAGAGAGAGAATGACATGCAGTGGAGAAGGAGAAGAGTCTTTCTCTTTAAGATCTTTATGTCCCACTGACAGCTCGATTGGCAGCATCTCCGAGCGAAAGTCAATGAACAGAAGGAGGAGGAGGAAGAGGTGGAAAAGCATTGAAAAGTCACAACAGAAGACTCGTCGAAGCTCCCGGGATTTCGGCTGGCAGGTAACCAAGGAGGGAAATGAAAAAATGTAGCTGAATCGTCCCTTTATCCAAGGAGATGAAAGAAAATCTCGTCCTCGGCAATTAGAATCACGGGTTCTCCTTGAAATCCGAGTCCTCCATTTGAATGCCGGAAAAATGGGTCGTCGATAAACTCAATTATCTGAGATTATGATTTGCATCCCTTGCGACGATCGCCCGCTTTTCCTCCTCATTTTCAACATTCGGTAGTAACATGAGCTCGAGCCCTCATCCTCCTCATCATCAACGTTGTAATCATCATCGACGTCATTGTCATTATTTGCTCCTCGGTCCGTGAAACTTTCGCAATAAACTTCTGCATCAAATATCAATCACGAGCTGCCAGGACACCGTCATTTCACAAGGACCTCCACCACTCGCCACTCCATAAAGACCTTCACCATTCCACAAGGACTTTCACCGCTCCATCCGGACATTCGCCACCAGCAGCAGCAGTGCCCGTCTCCTGCCCCACCCCCGAGTTCTCTCTTCGACTCTTCGATGACAGCGTTTATCCATTAAATTCGAAACTTTTTCAGCCTTAGATGCAGGTCCTCGGCCTCGTTCCCCCGCTCGTGACCTACTCATCGTTATTAGATTAGAGGAGGTTGGGGGAGATGGCAACATATCCTTGCCAATGGCGACAACAATAACAACACGATGAACAACAACAAAAACATCAACAAGGACAACATCATCGAAAAGAAAGATAAAATCACAAACAATTTGATTAAATTTCGAACAATTTGAAATGTAAACCTCGAGAGGGACAGAAACAGAGAGGGAGGAGGTGAGTGAAGAAATCGGGGGAGGAAAGAAAGGAGGATTCGTGAAGTAGCTGATAACAAGGACGAGTGCCGCCAACATATGGTGAGCCTGGTGTCCTGCCAATGGTCCTGCGAGTCGTGTCGACAACGGGAGCACACAATGAACCTGAACTTAAAACTTCGACGTGACAAGTTCCAAGGACTCGAGCGAACAACGAGGACAATGGCGATGACAACGATGTGAAGATGGGAGAGCACAGGGAGGGGAGGAGGAGAATAAGAGGGTGAAGGAGAAGGAAGGTGGGACAATAACAAGTATCTGATGGAAAAACAGCCAAGTTTCATTCAACTTCGCAAGTGAGTGAACACGAGTGCTTCGAGTCTCTTCCCCCTCAGGGCGACGAGGGGTGGCGGGTGTCCTCGTGTTATTCTGCTCCTTGTCCCAGTTGTGCACGAGTCAAGCACGAGCGAGCGAGCGAACAAGGGGTGGTGCAGAAACCACCAGTTGCTTCGCAACAGCTGGAACCGGCCCAACTCCCCAGAGACCGAGGACGATGAGAGAATGTCGCCGTGTGTGTATCGTGGAAGGCGTCTGCGCAGTTGGGGTCGTTGTGGACTCCAAGAGAGCTTCCACAAAATATCCCTAGCAGCACATTTCCGACACCAAGTTTCCGCCGAATGCCGAAGCATCCTGGCGACTGCCCACGACGAGGACTTTGCCGAAGTCGATTTCGACTTTGGCTTCGTCGCGCGCCACTCGCAAGCTTGCGAACAGTTCCTCATGTCCTTCGTAGCCTGACGGTTGTCGCTATCCACGCGTGCGGAAGAATTTTCACGTATTCGGTACGATTTCGGCTTCAAAGTCTTCGTTGTGAATTCGACTTCAACGTCTTCGGTGCGAATTCGACTTTGACTTCGAGTGTCCTGGCGATTCTTCATCGCCTTCAGTGTCCGTCGAGTCCTTTGGGGCGAGTCAAGTGTTGTGTTTGGCGCGCAAGCATAAAACGCCCTGGTGTTCGATTTGGCGCGATATCAGACCACGTTAATGGCTCTCGTTTTATTGTCGCTGCCGTCTATCGCGTGCCCATCTCGGTGTGTGTGTGTTTGAGTGGCTAAGTGCGATAAGCTTTAAAGGCCTTTAAAGGACCTCCGTCGCCTTGGTCGTGGTCGCCCTCAAGTGCTGCGGCCAATAAATAAAAATACCAATAATTTCTGGTCCAAAGTTTGGCAATTGAATTTTATGCGAGACCATAAAAGCCGCACAGCCCAACCACCGGAAGCGGAAGTCGAAGTGTCGCAGACAGTTTCCGTGAATAAAGTGTAAGTTTCGAAACTCTTTTAACTGATAAGAGACACCACCATCGAGAATAAGGACAAGTCCAAAGGGTCCCATGTGATATCTAAAAGAAGGACTAAAAGTTTAGAAACTAAGTAGAAGCTTCAGGGAATTGGGATCGTCCTTCGACATATTTTGAATTTATTTTAAAATCTTTTGAAATTTCTTTGAACCTCATTTTGGAGTATGAGATTTTAAATTAAGAACAGAAGAGTCAAAACCTTGGTTTAATTTGGGTTTACGTGATTTCTCGTGGGAGTGATTTTTCTCTGAAAACCATTTCCAACTCTTTTGGGAAGCTTTATTTTAAATACTCAAAGAGCCTTTTTCACTTCCTCAACTTCTCTCTATAAACCCTACTTTGGAATCCTAGAAATCTTTGACCTCTTTGACGATTTTTTTCACTGAAAAATCTTTCTTAAAAATCCTTTAGTTAAGTTCCTTCTTGCAATGTCTTCCAAAGGAATCTTTGTCCTCTCGTCATTCAGGTGTTCTAAGGAAGTCTCTTTTGTAGTGAAATTCATAGAAGCCCATGAACCCTTGGATTCCTCGCCCATCCACGACTCTTTTGCAAGAACTTTTGCGCTTTAAAAAACTTCCCAGCGATTCTGTCCTCGCTGGTGAAGGAAGTTTGTGAAGGTTGGTTGGTGTCAGTGCCGTGAACACGATGCTAATGAAAGTAACACGGCGTTCATGACAACAACACGGTGGATAATTAGTCGTAACCTTGCCATGGCGAAGGTAGCCTTGGCTTAAGCCGAAGAAGGAGGCTCCAAACGTGAGTGAGAAGGAGCAACAGCGTGAGAGAAGGGAAGTGTTTTAACTTCAACGGCCAACAACTGCTGCGACTGACGGAGCCAGGAAATGTCAGTGTGTGCTGTAGGTGTCGGCGTGTCTGTGTGTGTGTGTGCTGTAGGTCTGTCTGTGTCTGTGTGTATTGGTGCCGGTGTTAATTAAATGCTCGCGATGACACCCGTAAAATGCTCTTCCAAAAAAAACGAGCTAAAAAAATCCTTTCGCAAGGTGAACGCAAAAAACTCCGCGATTCGCATAAAAATGAGGCTTCATTCGGAGAGATGTGGAAAAACGAGTGAATGAGAGAATGAAAAATAAATGGATGGATGGGAGAGAAAGAGAGACAGAGACGACGGAGAGAGAGAAGACGAGTGGTCGCTGCTGGAGCAAGTTTGAATTCAGACAACTCGCTGTTGGCAGTGGCTTCTGGCACGAAGCTTGGGTGAGGGCGAGGAAAAGACCGGGACGAAGATGAAAGCGAAGGCGATGATGAGGACGAGAGGTGATGTGAGAAGCCGAGTTAATCAGCATCGCATTCAGGACGCCTTCGTCAGCCACACGCCTCGTCTTCATCGCCCTCGTCTTTGACTTCATTCTTTGCCCTCTTCTTCGTTTTCGTTCTCTCCTTCGCCTTCGACTTCCCTTCCACTCCAGTTCTCGTTGCACATAAAAACAATATTTTCTTTGCACATCCTTCCACAGGATATTTGTTGCTGGTCCCTTCTCTTTCTCTCTGTTCTTCCCCACTCTTTATCACTGTGTTTTTATTTCGAGCGTCAACAGCTTCCATTTCGTTTTTTCGTCCTCCCACATCTGACTCCATCTGACTCTCGTGGATCCTGTTCATAATCGAGGAATAAAACAACTCTACTCCAGCTGCACTTTTTTCACTTTCTCCTGGCATCCTCCTCATTTGTTGTTGTCTCTCACCTCTAGTGTTGTTGTTGTTTTGATTGTGGCCGTCGCTGTTGGCAATGACTTTGCACAGAATCGAGCAACAGACGACGATCTGTCTCCATCCCTCCATCCTCGATAACCCATGGCGCTGTAATTTTGCCATCACCGTCATCGTCGTCATTGCTTCTGTTTTTGATCCGAATGCAAATCCTGTCACTCCGCCCTTTGGGGTCCGACTCCACCTCGTGCCACGTGCCATAACTCAGCGCCTCACGCTGGCATATGTCGAGACTCCAGACTCCAGTACCAAACACGCCTCCTTCTCATCCTCTCTTTCATCCTCATTTACCTCCACCTTTTCCTCCACCTTCACTTTTGCCTCCTCCTTTCACCCTCTCTTTTCCTACTCCTCGTTGTCGTGTTTGTTCTGGTCCTGCTCTTGGTTCTTCTTCTTCCATCTACCTCCGGTGTCGTCGTAAAGTCGACCCGGCAACCGTAATTAAAAACGCTTTAATTTACTCCGCTCAATGGCGACGTCGCCCCAGCTTCTGTCTCCGGCTCTGATACCTCTTCTTCCTTCACTCTTTCACCCTTCTCACCTCACTTCGAATCCTTGGTGTCTTTCTCTCCACGTCCATGTCGCCCTCGTTGCTGACTTAGAGGGCGCAAACGATGCCAACCTCCTCCTTGGAAGCCGCTTTAATGAAGTGTTGTCATGGACACCCGGCCAGCCTCCAGTGAGGCCACCGACTACTTCTCCTCCCCCTCACCTGGGAAGGACCTGGCGTCAGGTTCCGTTGATTGGCGGACTTTCGCCCATCAGTTGTAACAACTTCAGAACTGGAATCGGGCTTCACTAATAAAGAGAATGAGGGAAGGGACAGAAAAAACTGCTTCGCAAAATTGAGACCGGTTTCGTGGCATCGAAAAGGTTTGAAATCTCAACACAATCCTTACTGAGGTGCAGTTGAAATTCCCTTAGTCGAATTTCGTCAAAACGAAGCCAGATTCGCACATGAAACCCACTCACACATGACATGAGTACTTGAGTAGACCCTCACTGTGTGTGTGAGTCTGTGAGCAGGGACACCCACACAGTTGTGCGGCCGAGAACCAGGCGCCCAGAATTCGCAGCAGGTCGCCTCGAATTCCAAAATGAATTCGCAGCTGAAATTCGAACCACCCTGGCGCAGGACTCGGCAACGAACGCCGTCTTCTGCGTTCGTGTGGTCGCGTGAGAGCGACGACGAGACACGTGTCTGTGTGTAAGTGTGTGTGTCGGCGTGTTTTCGTGCCTGTTCTGTTCGTGGTAGTTTATGTGTAGGTGTGGGTTTGTTAATTTTCAGAATTTTTGGTGCGAATCATGAACTTTGCTTGCTCTCTCCCTTCGGCTCTGTCCGTCTTGCTCTCTTTGTCTGTCTCTCTTGGAATGTCCTCGAGTCGAATGGTGAGAATCCTTTCTGCCGCCGCCGACGACGGTTCCTCGTGTGATTTAGTTGAGAATAACAACAACAATAAGAACATCGCCGATAACAACACAACGCACCGATGCGCTCCATGTTGTGCTTGTCATCGTCCTTCTGGCGGTGTTTTTATTGTTGTTTTTGGTATTCTTTGTTATTGTTCTTGTTGTTATCGTCATTCCCATGGTGTTGTTCGTGCGTGTAAATGATGTCCTTTTCGGTGTAACAAGGAGTTCATGCGTCGGCTGGCTTTTAATCGGCTCGTCTCTGGTTGTTCCTGTTCTCTTGTTTATTATTGTTGTTCATTGCTATTGTTGTCCGTTCATTGTTGTTATTTTCATTGTTGTTGTCCTTGTCGTTGGTGTTTCTATTGTTGTTCTTGATGTCGATGTTTATTGTTGTTATGGCTCGACTCATAGTTGTTGTTGTTCTTGTTTCTGTGTTTGTGTTTGCGTTTGGAACAAGTTTATCACTCATTTCACTCATGATGACTCTCGTGAATCTGGAGACCCCCCCACTCCCCTGATTGCGAGGCTCTGGAACGCGTGACGGCGAACAATAAAACACTAGCGACGCCATCTAGCGGACCAAGTGCGAACTCTGCTCGGGGGCCATTGTTTAGGCGTCATGATATGTTTTTGAGGACGAGATTTTGTTTCTGCTGGTGTTTGTTTGAGCCTCATCCTTATCGAGAACAAGAGGCGGTTGTGATTTTTTACTGCTTCCAGTTGAGAAACGAGGACAATTTTCGGTCAACGACAAGCAAAACTTGCCAGGACTCAACCCCACTGGACGTCGACCATGGTCTTGAAGGGCTTCAGAGTTGGGAAGAGACGAAGTCCTTTCATCCTTTCTTCTTCCGGCAATAAAAATTTGCATATTTTTCCACTTGCAACGGAGTAAAACGAATGACTAGCGGCGTGCAGGACAAAAGGGTCTCCTTGCAACAACAGGAACCACGACAACACCATTTAATAAGAGAAGGACCTCCAGCAATAACAACTACAACAACAGGAACAACAGGAACAACAACAACAATCTCAAGGAGTGGCTAATTAATGCATGCCTTGAGAACCAGTTAACAACGCGCCCAAAAGCAGACTAAAATGTTGCAAAGGAAACGAGCGGAAGCGGAAGACGGAAGTCGGAAAACGGACGGAAGGAAGTATCGAAGCGAGGCAAAACATGGCGAGCGGAAATCATTTGCATAATTTTCGGGGAGTCGACTCTCCTTCGAGAGTGGAGTAGAATCGTTGTTGGAGTTGTTGTTGTTGTTGCCTTTGTTTTTGTTGTATTGGCGTTTTCAGATTTAATTGCTTGGTTCGTGGCGTGTCCATAGTTAGGGGCGGAGCAGAGCGGGGCGTGGTTCGGGGTGCGGCTAAATTTGACACGAAACGAAAGGACTTCATGGATATGCACCAAAAGGGAAAAGGATTGAAGACTCCAACGGAAACCAGAAGTGACGTGTATCGCGAAGGCAAAACAACAAAATAACAAGAAGAACGAGGAGAAAATGAAGGGCACCAACAACAACAACAACAACGAGTGAGAGAGACGGAAGAACCGTCAGCAAGCGATGGATGAGATGAAAGGGGAAGAAACGCGTGAAAATTACACTCAACATGTCAACATGATATAAATCTGACTTTGTCGGTTTCACTCTGTAACACGAATTAAAAGTTTCAACTGCGATACTTGGCGACGTGGACAGACAGACAGAGATCTCGAGTGGAGTCGGGTCGTCGCAGACATTGTTGTCGGCGAGTACTCCGACTTCAGCTGACTTTTAACACGCCGACAGAAGACTCACCAACACACTCACAATAACACAGTCAGAGTTACAACCACAGGCACAGTCGCAGTCACAACAGACAAGTCCTCCGAGGGTCGAGGAACACGACGAGGGAGTTCTGCGCGCGATTATAGGGTAGAGGTTAGAGTTATTAAACAATGAAATTTTATGATAGATATTGGGGGAATGATTTTATTTTTTAATAATTCTTTTTTTCATCAATAAAAAATAAATAAATGTAAAAATTTCTGATTCATTTTGAAGAAAAATCAATAACGGACGTCATTTAGAAAAAAATGTTATTTATTTAAACACATATTATTTTCTATTAATAAATGTCAATATCAACTAATTTATAATCAAAGCGGGCCACAGACCAATGTGAAATGGAATTTTCCGATAGATTTTGGAAAAGGATTTAATAACGAACGTTATTTTGAAGAAAATTCAATTTTATTTTCTATAGTTTTTTCATTAATTAAATTCTAAAATTTCCCACAGATTATATAGAAAAATGAAATAAAGGAAAATTTATTTATTTGTTCTTAATTATTTTCTCAATTATTAAAAAACTAACATACAAATTTAATAGTAGTTGTGCTATTATTGTAATAAGTATTTCGATAGATTTGCAGAAATTTTGGAGGAAAATTAATTTTTTTTGTATACTCTTTAATTGGTTTTTATTAATAAAATCTAAAATATTGTAATAATCAAAGTTATTTTTTGAGAAAAACTTTGATACAATTCAAAGCGCGACCAGATAACGGACATATTCCAATTCATATAACGAACAAAAATTCGTGTCTTTCCAGTTCTCGCGAGGTGTCGTCACCCTAGATTCGAGTCGAACGACTTGCGAAAGGCTCGCTGCAACTTAAGCCACGGAATTAGTGCACGACATTAATTTATTTTAAAACTTTCTTTCATTCACGGAACAGAACGGAACACACACAGCCATGCACAACTGTTCCCCACACACAGAGATTGCGGTGAAAGGGTGTGTGTGTATGTATGTGAGCGACCGAGCGAGACGGAGACAAAGACCTGAAAAGTCGAAATAAGTTGTTAACATTTCCGCAACTTTTTGCCATCAGCCCCGTTCGCCCTCGGTCGAGTGAAGGAGGAGGAGGAGCAGGGCACGGGGTCATAAAAAAGTTGCAAGAGAAGCGAAAGCTCAGGGTGGAACAAAACCAGTGGCAGCAACAGCAGATGAAGGGTCCTTCGCCAGGATAATTACTAACAATTTAAGTTGGTGTTAAAAGCGCGCGCTCCGACTCAAGAGAGGGTCCAAAAGATTCCGAGAGACAGAGAGGGACGCGAAGGACCAAAGGGGAAGTGAAACGAATGGCAGAGAAGGAAACGAAGGGCGGGACGACATTCGGTTGCAGCTCAATTCGAAGGAGACGGCAAGAAACGAGCCAACGAGTGTTGCCAACTTTTAGCAAATCATTTTGGCAGCAGCTGTCAAAGCAGTGTTGCGAATGCAAAATGGCGTTAAAATTGCTTCCGGCTGGCGGGAGGGTGTACGAACGGTCGGTCGGTCGGTTGAGCCGAAGGACGATGGGGGAAGTTTTTCCAATCGAGGTGAAATGAGCGAAGAAACAAAGTGCACAGGAGGAAGGAAGTGGCTCGAGGTTGAAGGATGAAAAGGGTGAAGGAGAGAGAGGAGGACGAAAGAGATGGGTAGACAGAGAAAGGGAGAGAGAAGAAAATGGGGAAAAATGTTTTTGTTTCTCGAGCATTTGTTGCTCTTGTGCATTTTTCAACTTCAGGGTTTAATGCGCTTGTTGACCCACATTTGAGCTCGTTGTTGTCCTTGTTGCTCCGTCGGTATACTTTGTTGTTGCTTGTTATTCTTCAACTGCTCCTTGTTGTTGTTCTATTAGTCGTCGTCATTGTTGTTGCCATTGTTTTCAGACATGTTGACTTCTTACCGCACTCGCAGCAGTCGACACAAGCAGGACCTCGACTTGGTGTAAGTTACTCGGCAATTGTGTGAGAGAGCTTGAGTGTGTTTATGTGTGTGTGTGTCAGACGTTTTTCTACATTTTCCAGCGACATTAACTTTGGTCCTCAGGAGCTTTCATCCTCTCTCCTTTTCCCCTCCGACCCCTTCTCACTAGTCAACTGCAGTTGAGTTCAAAGCGAAACAAATGAGAGATGAAATGAAATAGGAGCCCAAAGATAGAGCAACAGAGAGAAGGAAGAGCAACAGAGGGAAAGAGAGAGCAACAGATAGGAAGGAGGAACAACAGAGGGAAAGAGAAATCAACATATAGAAAGAGAGTGAAAACACACTTATCATCATCCTCTGTATGCAACTGCGTTCAAGGACATCCTGTTGAAGTATCATTCTATGAATGCGTATGTGTGTTAGAAACACATCCTTTTTACTTTGCGGCTTTTGGCCAAAGGCATCTAATGACGGCAAAAGTTGAAGTTAGATGCTGAAGTGTGGCTTTTTGTGAGGTTCACCGATTCATGGCAGCCTTTTAGGAGCCCACTCAACTCTGGGCATTTGTTCTACTCATCAACAGAGCATTACTTTTCACTTACTCACTGATAAGCCCCAGGTGGTTTTCAACAATGCTGTGTGAGCTTTGGCAGGAAGCTCAATAAAAGTCAAGTCATTCCATTACGATCCAATGACCTACAGACTCGAAATGAGTTTGAAGGCTTCCTCTCATTACTCAATCCCTCAGACTCAATCCTGCTTCCGACAACTGATTCAATCTCCTTGCCACCCACTGACGCCCTTCGTCATCCCAATCGATGCCAATGGGAAGCCAAAGTCAGACGCATTCCCCAATACGCTGCCAAATGAAAGCCTTCCTCGGTCTGCTCTCCGCAGGATATTATCATCAATCACGGCAACGTCTCCGGCAGCACCAACTGACAGCCACCAACTGGGCCGAAACCACGAGTCCGGCTGTGGAAGGGAAGTGAGAAGCAGGTAACCTAATACAATTATTGGACAATGCCGCCAGACAATGAAGCCAAAGCCGGCAAATCTTCCTGGCCATATTGTGGGGGGTGACTGGTAAATAACCTCCGGCTCGGTGGATTGAGCTGGCGTTAGTCACATGTGAGTTATTGGCGAAGACCAGGGTGGCGTATCAATAACGCATACAATTTGCCAAGCATGATGGTTGATGGGTGTCGTTGCCAAGAACCTGAGGATGGTTTTTGTTGCCATGAACCTGGGTGGATGGTTTTTGTTGCCAAAAACTTGGGTGGATGGTTGTCGTGACCAAGATCCTTGGGTTGGTTGTCGTTGCCATGGTCGAGGGGTAACGAATCCTTGCAAGGACTCCGCAGAGCCAGAGGCGGATTAACCTATTTCCGAAGATGATTTACCTCCATTGCCCGGGGCAACTCCACGTAATCTGTGGACCCAGAAGGACGAGTCAATATTGGGTGATTTCTGGCGACACACAGTGTCTAATATTGGCATCGAGTTGAGACGAATTGGAAAGGAAAAACAAGTCCTTCCGCAAACGGATTACAATCGTTGCTCAAGGCGACGAATTCCGCCCTAGGAAAAGTTTCGACCAAATTAAAGAGAAAGAATTTCAACATCGGGCGAATTGACAGAACTTCGAGAAGACTTGAGTTGATGAAAAAATGATAATGGGAATGATAAATTTTTCATGAACTCCGGTCCTTTTTGCAGACGTCTCTCGTGTCGCCCGCACCTAAATTCAATAACTCAAAATATGTCCGTCGAGCGACAGTACATTAACTTCAGACCCGTTACCACCCCCTCAACCCCCTTCGGCTTGGTCTGGTGACGAAGCCCGAAATCCTTTCTGACGCCGAAATATTGTATAATGTGGGTCATTTTCATCACACTGTCGGGTGGTGCGAAATAGTTTTCCTTTGAAGCTCGCAAGGATTTCTCAATGCTCGGCTCACGCACACGCTCTCATGCACACCCAAACATAGACAGACACACACACACGCCCCATCTCACTCACTCACTCAGGCGCACACAATGCTTTCAAATCCGGAAAATGCGCGTTAAACCCTTTTGCTTCCTGTCATCGTTGTCGTCGTTTTCGGTGTTATTGTTGTTCTTGTTTTTGATACAGTTTTTGTTGTTGTTCTTGTTGTCGACTATGTTGCTGTTGTTGTCGATACAGTTGTTGTTCTTGTTGTCGACTGTGTTTGGTTGTTGTTTTGTGTCAATAACTTTATCATTTTTGCGCCTGGTTGAGTTTGCGGAAGGGCGTGTGTCGAGGCAGGGACGGGGTTTTATTTGCGTAAGAGATTAGTTTGTCGCCTTCCTGTGAGGAGTAGGAGGAGAACAGCTCAAGGGATCACGTCTCAGGGCGATAGGATAAGCGGGAAGGCGAAGGCAGTTTATTGTGTTCAAAGTCCCTTAAAAATCCGTTCATTGTTTGAGCACAGTTTTTATTCGGGTTAATTATCATTCCAAGCTGATGATGCCAACAAAGAGTTCACAGTGAAAGGAGACCTCGAAGAAAGGGTCTCATTTCGTATTATTGCCTTCTGTTAATTAATAACTAGACTATCGAGAGAAAGAGACGATAAGCGGAAGCAAAAGAAATAAAAGAGAGTGAGAGAAATTTGATTTATCTATTTAGTTTGGGTCCATTATGAAATAAGTAGTATAATTTCAGACATACAAATACAGTGAATCATATAGAAAATTCGATACGGAAATTTGAGAACTCCGAGAAAGCAGAACTGATATGATGACCACTGAGACACAAGATCCTCATCACAACTCGTGCATTAATTATTCCTCAGTCGAGTTGTAGTTGTTATTGTTTCCACAACCCACCATGAAATCTCAGCCAATTGTTCCCCATAGTCTGCAACCATAAGTGAGGCCCCAAGTGAACCGTGTCTGTCTTCCATTCATAACTTCAAAGCAAAACGAACGACCCAGTAGAGCAGGGGGAAAACTCCTGCAGGACTTCATATCTACAAGTTGTAATCTTTAACAAATTATGGCCAAATTTGCCCCACAGACGAAAACATCCTTCTATCCATCCATCCATATATCTCTTCAACCATTCTTGTGGGCACAAGTTTCTGACTTCGACTCCGATCCCCAAACAGACATGGACAGACAGACAGACCGACGCAGAGATCGAAATCTCGTTCGCCATCATCGTTCGCCCCATAGGATATTCTTTCATTCGGCTCGTTATCGATTTAATAGCAGGAGGAACTGAGGAACGAGAGAGAGAGAGAGTGAGTGAGAGGAAGAGAGTGGGTGTTAGAGAACGAGAGAGGAAGGAAGAAAGACGAACAAACTCTCAAAAATCATAAAAATTTATGACTCCCATAATCTGGCGAGAGCTCCGGGCGCAGCGGACGAGCTTCGGATCAACCCACAGACACTCCCACAAACACACACACACATGGCACACCTACAGCCAGACAGACAGACACATCGACACACACTTTCAGACGCAGACAAACAGAGATTCAATAAATGAAATTGTTTTCAGGATGTTTATGGATTCTGTGTGAGGAGAGGTGGGATTAAGCGTCGGATGATGGCGCAAAGATTGACAGGATGTGCGAAAGTGAAAAGGAGAGAAGATAGATGAAGTGGAGAGAAAGGAAGAGGAGAGAAAGAAAAAGGAGTGAACAGAGAAGAAAAGAGAAAACAGGGAAAATAGTGAAAGGTAGAGGAGGAGAGAATCATTTGAAAATTTTGGGTGAATTTCTGTGGAAAGGACTTAAGGATGAGCTTCGAGAGAAAGTTCATTTTCTCTCTATTTCCGAAAAAGGTCACCTTTGCACCTCTTTCGAAGATTCCGCCCATGTCGCCCGAGGATTTCTGAGGACCACGTGGACCATCATCGAGTTGGGGTCGCGGATCCCCAGGAGGCTGGCGATTGCCAGGACGATGGCGTCCACGAATCCTCGATTGCCATGACGATGGTGTCCACGAATCCTCGATTGCCATGACGATGGTGTCCACGAATCCCCGATAAGCCGAGGATCAAGGATTGGTCCTTTTTGTTGGCGTTTTCATTGTTGCCGGTTGGGATGTTGTTGTTGGTTAGAATGCTGTTTTCGGTTACGATTTTGTTGTCGTAGTCATGGCCATTGTTTCGTTTCCTAATCGGAAAAATACCTTCGCTCTTCTTTCCCCTTCCCTCTCAAGTCTCTCTTACCTCTCCATGGCACGAGCCAGGTGGCAACGCCTTTAAATCTTAAAGGATTCCCTCGAAATTATGGACCTCAGACCGCAGGCGGAACGGCTTGGGGGAGGTCGTGGCAAGCACATTGCTTTGTTCCCATGGATCCTTCGTCATCCTCATCCCATCCCCATTTCATCCCATTTGGACTCTGAACAAAGCTCTGCCTTCAGGCATTGTCTCCTTCTCACTCACTCACACACTCGCTTTCCTTTGCAGTCGCTCAGCTGGTCGGGCTTTGTTTTCCTCCTCCGCATCATTGTCCTTTGGGCCCCTCTTTCGGCCAGAGTCCTCCACGCAATGTCATGAATTAGGCTTTACGAGGGACGACGACGACGAAAGCGAGAATTGGGGACCCTTCAATAATGACAAGCGGATGGTGGGAGGTAGGTAGAAAGAGGGTAGAGTAGGAGAAAGGGGAAGAGAAAGGGAGAAGCTTCAGAAATTGCTGATTAGAAACGGCGATAAGTGGCACGAGGACGAAAACAACTGCAGACGCAGGGCCGAGTTTGGGTTCGTAATAATAACAACAATGGCAACGCCATCGACATTGCTAGGCAACAACAACGAGGCTATAATCATCAACAACAAAAATAACATCATAACAACCAACAACAATAACAACCAGGAACAACAACATCACAACAAACAGCTCCAACAACTCAAGGCACTTAAAGAGGACCAGGACGAGCTGTGTAATAATTTGTTATGAGAACTGGGGAAGGAGGGGCGTGGCAAGTGGGCGGCTTCCGCTTCCTCCCTTTCTCGTTCTCAGCCTCAAATAAATAACCACCTCCGATAATAGGGAGGAAAAGACGACTACGGCGAAACTCATTTGGCCCAGAGAGAGATGTTTGTTTTATTTGCCATGGAATTGTTGGGGAAGGTACCGAGGGACCAAAGGATGGGCAGAAGAAGGAGGAGGGGCGATAAGAGGAGACGGTAAGAGGCTCTTCAGCTAATGAGAAGCTTCGTAAATTAAAAACAATTCGGAGACAAATGCGATCAAAGGAAAACCCGAGGTGGTTTCGGACGTGATAGAGAATCTCGAAGAAGTCCTTCATGGAGTCCCTATGATGACTTGGGTTTTGGGTGAAGAGGATCCCACGCATTTGATATTCTATCGTTGGTATAATTGAAGGGCTGCACATAAATATCGCATTATCAATTTCTCGAGAAATTCTCTCGTTGACGTCTTCCAAAGGATCCCACACAATTTTCTCAGCTCCTTCTGGTCTTTGGAAGACCCTCACGTAATTTTCTCCTAAAAATATACAATCTTTTCTTCTTAAAGAGAAACCTCCTTGAAGTCTTCTTCTCCGTTCTTTCCTATCATTGGCTTTTCCTTTCCGCTTGTGATGGTTACATGCGAACACGAACAACAACATCATATTTGTTGCGTACGCCCTTTTGGCTGATACGGCGAGCGCATCGAAAGCGACAGAGAGAGAAATATTTGATGTACGTTCGTCGATGAGTGTGCGTGAATCGCGCCCATGTGCATGTGTGCGCGTGGGTTTCAAGGACACACACGTTCGCCTGGTACGCCTTGGAACGCACTCGAGTAAACAAAGTCATAAACTAAGCAGACAGACATAAACTAACCGACAGACAGAAACTCTTCGACAGACACCCTCTTTCTATCTCTCTCTCTCTCTCTATCTCTCTCTTCATTCTTCATGGCTGACGTGGTATGAGCCCAAAACTATGCAAGGTTTGACCTAGATTCGACTGCGGAGCCTGCATCGCAAAGTCCCCGAGGGGTCTCTGGGGCATCGACGTCGGGATAATTACTCGACGCATCGGCGAGGACCATGTATGGGAGTGGTGTGAACGATAGAGAAAAAGGCGTGAATGAGAGAGAAAGAGAGGACACAGAGCGAGCTAGAGGTTGGAGGAAAGCAATTACAGAAGTCATTAACAGAGGGCGGATGGACGAAGTTGGAGTCGTCGATCCAAAGAGAAAGGAAAAAGAAATTTGACGATGAATGTCAACAAATTGGCTGTTTTAATTTTGATCCATCGCCAGACGAGCGGCAATAAATTCTCACCGCTCGAGGCCAGCCTCCGACGAATCCACACCTCAACTCAGACCGATCCACCAACGACAACCACTGTCTGTCCACCCATGTATCTGTCTGTCCATCGGCATGTCTATCCTCCCGTCTGTCTGTCTGCCGAGCGGGGTCTTTGCTTCCTCTGCTCGAGCGGAAGGGCGCAAAAAGTGCTTCCTCTCTACGTGTTTCAATTTCCTTCCATTCCTTTGGACTGCCGATACTTTATTGCCCAATGGAGGGACGAGAGGCAGAGGCGAGAAGTGGAGGAAGAGGAGACGTTGGAGGATTGAGGCTGGGGACGCAAAAAGTGCTTAAATTGCAGCCCAAAGGACGATGGTCGCTGATGGTCCTTGGGTGGGTCGCTTGGTCGGCCGGTCAGTTGGCAAGTCGAAGAGCGCTTTGTATGTTGATTTTTCTGTCCATGGATGGTTCTCAGTCGGTCGGTTGGTCGGTTGACTGTTGGCTCTTCGTTCCTCCATCCATTCGTCTGTCCATCGTGGGTTTCTCGGTGCCTCGATGGCTCGGTCATTCATCCTTAAAGCCAGAGAACAACCAACAGAGTGGTCGAAGGGTTGCCAGGGGTGGGCAACTAAAAGGCAAAGTGTCGACACAGCACCGAAGGCAATGGCATCGACGCGAACCAAAAGAAGAAGCCGACGACGACGAAACAGAAGAGGAGAGAAAGAAGTGGCCAGAAAAAAAAACGGAGAAAAAAGTAGAGAAATAACGAAGCAGGACATAAAGGACGACTATATTGCAAATGCAAAAATAGTAATTTACTTGGGCGCTCCGTCTATTTTTATGACCGAATTGCGCTTTATGGGCGTCCGACTGCGACGACCGACCGGACCAGACCGACTTCCGACAAAAGAGGAGGACATGAGGGAGTAAGAGAGAGAGAGAGAGAGAAAGATAGACAGACAAATGAATGGAGGAGATGAAGGCTGTTGGAAACTGGGACACGCCGCATGGACCAATAACTAGTCAAACAACAACAATAGTCGTCACTAGTAACACACTCTCTGTCTACATCCCTCACACTCACACATATACACACAAATGTGTGCCCAATACAGATAGGCAAAAAGACAGACAGACGCATTTACATTCATGATCTCGCTCTGTGCGAAAATTTAAATTCTCGAGGAATTCTTCGGAGCCCATTATTTTAATCCTTTGGTAGCAGCGACAGGAAGATGTCCCTGTCTCCCTTTAATTCTCTGTCTGTCTCTTTCAATCTTCGCTCTTGTCGTCACCAGATGTGCAGGAATCCGACTAGACAGAGTGGGGCGACTGAAGCTGCGGGACGAAACATCGAAAGTAAATTAGGACTTGGAGCGATTTTTGCGACTCCGCCCCCCGGAGATTATTGATTTTGTTGCTGGACGCCGGGGCAGTGAAGAGGAGGGGAGTGGAGAGGAAAGAAATAAACAGGATTGAAACGGAGGAGGCGTCGGTGCGAGGATTTATAAACATTTCAATTGATTCCGACGAAGGCAATGTCGATGTTGATGTATCTTTGGGGAATGGGGCGGATGTCGATAGTTTCGGGTGGAAACCAAAAGGGCGTGAGGGATGGAGCGAAAAGGACAAAGTGTACAAGAACAAGGAGATGGAGAGCAGCGGGAGACAACTGGTGAGACATGTGGCAATTTAAATGTCTCGCAGGACCCCGAAGGGTGGCCAGGCGTAACTCGACCCAACAATGGAAAAACAATCGACTAACTTAAAGCCTTGTGAAGGTCTATCGAGGGATCAGGGATGGAATTTTTACCAGCATTTTCAACATTTAATTGTTGTGGAGTTTGGGGAAGAGGGGAAAATGCTGTTGTTGTTTTTGTCGGTTTTATGATTTTCATTTTAATTTTCGACATTAAAAGGATTCTCATTTGCAGTTTAATTCGATTATAAATCGCGTGAATTATTGAAACGGCCAGCGCCGTAATTGAAACGCCGGAAATGTGAACGGGAGCGGGTGTCGTCGGTAATTAAATTGTAATGAAATATTTATGCATTCATTCGCAATCGTTTTCGCAAATTACTCCGCTCCGTTTACGATTCCAAGCTGATGGAGTCGCCGCTTCAGACGTCTCTGGGGTGAGAGGTCGCATTTCTTCGTGCGGAAAATATTTTTCTTGGAAATCTCCATAAACGGTTCAATTCGATGCCATTGGCATCAGCTCCTCCTTCTCTTCTCCAACCACTAGAAATCAAAACACTTGCTGAAAAATTCACGATGAGCGAAGAAGTCGCCTCGGGCTTCATCGATTTCATGTTTGTCACTCACACACACAGTCACTAACTAGCCCACTAACACACTCGCAGGCTGTTGGCAAACGAAGCGATCAACCATGGCCGCCCACAAACACACAAACACTCACACAAACTTGGGGCGGTGCGCCCGAAGTTGAGGAAGTCAAAGATTTCAAAAGTTTACCGCCACGAAGACGACGACGTCTTCTCCTTCTTCTGGAGAAGATGAAGTTCCTCGTCTGAAGTCTGAGGAAAGCGCTAATGAAATTTTAATCAAGCGGCGAGGGGAGTTTCCGCCCACTCCGACACGCCCTCTCTCCATCCACCCACCGCAACAAGCATCCCGGTGCGGCTTTTGAAGCAAATGCTTCGCTCCGGAGTTCATCGGAGGCTTCCTATCGAAGGTAGATGAGAGGAAGGAATGAAAGAAAGGCGCAAAATACCTGCGAGGTTCATTAGACTTCGCCCATGTCTGGGGGCGTGGCAGCAGACGATCCTCCAGTCAAGGTATGCCAAGAATCTGTGGCCTACTTTCAGGCAGGCTCGAGAGAGAAGAAAAGGCGAGCTTTTGGGTGAAGTGAAAAACGAGACCGACGTGAGAGAAGGAATAATTTGAACATTGAATTTCGAAAGGGTTTTCAGGTCATTAGGGAGCTCTTTGTAGAAGCCGACCAGGCCGCAAAAAGCAGAAGGTTTCCTTGAAGGATGAAGGCTAAAGGTTCTCTTTGTTCGTTTGACCCAATTGGTGTGAACCACAGACGAATCTCTCCCCGAAGACCAATGAAGCCGATGTCTAATTTCTGGTGACCATCAGCTGTAGGATAGAGACTACCAGAATCAGAAATTCGACCATATGATGAGGACACTCAGCGACCACAAGTGCCATCCATTTGGAGACTAATTGCATTTCGTTTCAGCGACCGAGTCCATTTCGTCCTCAAACTCAATCTCGCCACAAGGATAATTAGTATTATTTATGTCTCTCCAAGCGCGTTTGTTTGTCATGCTCTTCTCTGTCTGGTTGTCTCTCATACTCTTTCTCTCTCTCACACTCTCTCTATCTCCATTATGTGGAAATAAAATAATAATTCGGGGAATGCAAATTTTTCGAAACTCAATGTGAAGGACCTCATTCTCTGGGGCTTGGATTCAAGGATATCCATTGCGTGACTCGGCAAAATATTTGGGGACATTTCGAAATTTTAATGGAAAAAATAATATTATTTTCGTTGTTGAGTTTTTTGGAATTTTTGCTTTATTTTCGGAACCCCAGCCAATGAAAGGGAAACAACAGCTGGAGGGATTCCGAAATTCCGAGGGTTTCCGAGAACTCGAGTGTCGACGGATCAAGTGGCGAGGACGGTGGCGTGGTGAAGGACGAGAAGGACAATGACGAGGTGGAGGGTGAGAACGATGACGAGTACGACAACAATAATGACGAGTCTTCGACAGACATGACAAGTGGCGTGCGGCACCAATTAAAGGCCGAAAACAACAATAAGAAGAACTACGACAACTGCAGCTGAGAGGATCAACGAAGGCGTCACGGGTCTCGAGCTTCCGTTTTACAGACCCCGGGGTCGTTGGAAACAAGCTTGGAAGAGGGCGAGAAGGAACAAGAGAAGGAGAATGGGGGAGGAGACTGGGAGAGAAGAAGGCGTTTGAATCGAGTGAAATATTTCCATGCGAACTGCTTAAATTTTCGTTTTCGGTTGGAAATTTTTGCGCAATTTAATAGAGCTCGTCGCATGGCGTGTCGGGCGGCCATTTAAAGCAGATTCCGATTCCCTTCTCTCTGTCTCTCTTTTTCTATCATAAGGCCTCTTCATTCCCTTTTGCTCCTTCATTCCCCTTTGCTCTTTCCTCCCTTTTTCTCCTTGCGCCTCAGGCTGTTGCCGGGTAAAGAAATAATTATTTGTCGTGCGAGGCAAACATTATTCACCGACGCCTCCTCCGCGCAATCCCTCTCTTTTTCTCCTCACACTCCTCCCTCTCACTCTCCATCAACCGACCCCATTCGAAGTCCTCCCTCCACCCCTCAACCCCTAGAAATCATGGCTCGGTGCAGAAGAGTGAAAGTGTTGTTTCTTGTTTTGCTCGTTCTTCCTGATTTTTTTCACTGTTTCCTCTTCTGTTTCACATTCACCTCATTCATTCGTGCTTTATTTTTCGCACATAAATTCGTTGTCTACTTTTAGGCCTTCGTTCGAATGCCAGCCGAGAATGAGAGCTAAGAAGTAGCAAAAGAAAGAATATTAGAAAAAATACCACCGTGCGTCGCTTCAATTTGAATGCGAACGAATAGGGCCACGCCTCCTCCACGGGGGGTGCCTGTCGCATGCTTGAGTCGCATATTTTTTGGCTCACGTTCGCCCGAAATCCTTATTAAATGGCGAATGAATGTCCTCGGAAGCCGAGGAATGCTTCGTGTTTTGCGAATTAAAACTTAATGAGACGAAGCAGCAGGCGGGGATGGAAAATATGATAAATGGCCAGGGATAATGAGACTTTGGATAAGCGGAGGCAATGAATCAGCGAGCGCGAATAAATCAGGAAACGAGGAATTAGGACTCGGAAATTGCCGTGGCAAAGGGAGGGTTTATTGCTTGAAATTCAATGGATTTTCTTTTGCATTTGTCTCTCTTTCCTTCTGCTCCTTTGATCTCAGGGGCTTCCTTAACAACTGGGGTTTTATGAATTCCTCCAAAAGGCTTTCAAAGGATCTGCTCAGTTCTTCTTCTCGATTTTTAAATCATTCTCCATTGAATCCTTCTTTCCAGCTTCACCTCGCTTGTGAATGGAAACATCAAAAATAAACGGGGCTTTTCAAAGCTTCCCCCAATCTTTTTCTCTCTTTCCCCGTCTCATCCTCTCAAACCCCAGACACGTGTCACGGCTCTGGGCTCTTGTCTAGCATCCGGTTTCATATGTTTGCGTCACCCACACCTCCACCTCCACCTCAACCACACACACACCCACACAGACACATATTCATTGCGCTTCCGCTGTATTTGTAATTAATTGAATTACTTCCGTTAGACGGCCATCGCATCATTGTGTTTGTTGTTCCACTTCCTCCTCACTTCCGCTTCCGTTGCCATCGCTTCCAACCTCGTCTCTTTTCGCTTCCCCTCGTCTTTTCACGTTTGTTTTCCCCTCAACTTCGGTTCGATTCGTCTCCGTTCCGTTCGTTTCGTCTCGCTTCGTTTCAATGAGCCAGCGTTGCCACGGGAGGGGATCAAGACGCGTTGCCAACTGAATTACTCTCGCTTCACCGCCAGAAATCATTAGAAAATCCTTCCGTCCTCCCCCACGCCCCTCTTGTAATTAGAAAGACATCTCGCTCGAGCCTCGTTTAATCTGTGCGTTTGACTGAGAGAGTGAGAGGGAGAGGGAGGGAGTGAACGAAACGGAGGTCGTCGTAGTTGTCCTGTTTTTGTTTCACTCGACCGATCCTTGTTTACTCAGACACGGGAAACTTCTGAAGGAGTCGAGCTTCGTCCTGTTGGTCTCTTCGTCCTTGTTTTCCTTCCCTCAGTCTTTATTCCTGTCGTCCTTCTCCTTGTTGTTATCTCTTTCATCGCTGGTCCTTAATGTGTTTTGAATGTTTAAGGATACCGGTTCCGTTCGACCAACCTCGACTTCATTCTCATCCTTCTCCATTTCTTCGTCCTCATCCTCGTCTTCGTTCATCGTCGTCCTCGTTTTCATCCTCCTCCTCCTCGTCTTCTTCCTCCTTCTCTTTCTTGTTCTTCTAATCGTCCTCTTTCACGTTCCTGCGGTTGTCGTTGTTATCGTTGTCCTTGTGCAGCGTTGCCACACTTGATTAGTCGCCTAATGAGGTGTCATCGATGGCGAGCCAATGAGTTCGATTTATTTACGGAATTCATCGGAATCCATTCAGGATGATCAAAGTGTCGGTGTGTGTGTGTGATGAGAAGGGCTTTATGCAAAATTATCCGCATTTTATTGATGGAAGACCGAAGCTGAGTAGAGCAGGTTGGAAGATTGCTGGTCATTTCCTGTTCATTAGGTTTTCGTATTCTCTTGGAGGCTTCATTAAAGCGAGTGTTCATTTGCATGTAATTGAACAATGTTTTCCTCTGCTGGACCTTGTCTTTGTTTCAATAATCTTTATATCCTAATGAATCCTGTCTTCTCTCTATTTCAGATTTGAGCATCATCATTTGAGAATGTGTAGAAATTGAATTCGGTCATTCTTCAACTGCATTAATCAACTGCTTCAATACGTCTTTGGATCCTTTGAAAAGCCAGAGAAATCTCTTCCACATGAAGACCTTGGACGTTACTGGCGAAAGGTGAGTTTGTGTCCTTGCATCATTCTCTCTCATAAACTCTGAGTCCTTGTTAAAACATCAAAATTATCTTCGATCAAAATTTTTAAACGATTTTCTTTCATTCTCTCTATTTTCATGACGCAATCGGCTTTAAAAAAAAACCAAAAACAAAAAATATGAAAAATTTAAAATATGCATGGCATTGAAATCGATTGGCAACTCTGGCAACCAAACACCACAAATTATTGGAAACTCCATCAAATAAATGCGATGCGTAAAAAATTCAATCATCACAAATCATGAACTGCATCGTCAACCACGTCACCATCACAACAACAACAAAATCATCATCATCACTACCACCATCGTTGTTAACAACCACCACCATCACTCGTGACACACACACACACACGAACAATCTCCCACCCCCTTCCTGTCCGCCTCACGACCGCCATTGTTTATGCGTCCTGCGGTTGCGAACGCTTGTTGGCTTCCGGCTTAACGCTTTTTGCCCGAATGGTTTCCGCCCGAATTAACTCGTGTCTCTCTCACTGTGCGTGTGGCAATGTCTCTGTGTGTGTGTGGTTCTCCTTCCCTCTCTCTCACCCCCTCCTCCATCATTCCTTCCCTGACCCCAGAATGAGCCCCCTGCGGTCGTAGACGACACCCGAACGACAGACGCCGAATCCCTGCAGGGCCTGCACCCTGCTCTAACTCTTTTTGACCCCAGCGCCAGGCCATCCGCCGCCTCCCCCGTTATCCCCAGGGCATCTTCCCGCTCTCCATCGGTCGCATCCCCACCCTTCGTCGCCACCATGATCACCAACCTCGACTTCGAGAAGAACAGCAACAGCAGCTCGGCGACGACGACGCCCGAGTCGGCGGCCACCAACAACAGCAAACACTTCACCATCAACCAGGTCGTCGACAACATCCCGGCGGTGACGACAACGACGACATCGACAGCCGCGCCGACGTCGTCGCCAGCCGCCAAGAATGACAACAGCAACAACAGCTACTTCAATCGCTTCGACAACCGCATCGCCGCGAATTTGGCCGCCGTCATCAACGGGTCGCGCTTTCGCTCGTCGTCTTGCAGCAAATCGTCGTCGTCATCCACCACGTCATCGCGCCACTCGACGGCCAACGGCAAGACGTCGCACTACGGCGGGGTGGCAACGCTGCAGCAGCAGGGCCACTGGGGCGCCGGTGGCTCGCGGCCCTCGTCGCCCTCGATGCTGGGCTCGTCGATGGGGCGCCGCAGGCCGATGCAGTTGTTCACGGCCTCGAATCTGAAGTGAGTATGAGTTTGTATGGGTTTTTGTATAGCTGTGGGTGTGTGCATGGGTGCGTGCGTCCGTTCGCATGTGTGTGTATGAGTGCGTGAGTCACGTGATGACGTGATGCAACAGCCCAAACCTCACTCCATCCTTGTTTCTTATTATTTTTTCTCGGCTTCCCAATTTTTCACCCTCCGACTTCGGATCCCAACCCTCCTCCTTACACTGATTCCCTTGTTGTCTATTATGATTTTTATGGTCTTGGGCGCGTGTCCTCAATGACTTACATCCCATCGTTGTCCTCCTCTTCATCCCCACTCTCATCCCCTCCTCTACACCACCCTCCTTTCCATCCCCCTCCCTTCATTATTTATATTCACTTAACATTTCATTCATCGTCTCATGCTCGATTCGTTTCATTCTCTCACCCTCTCTCTCACTCACACACTGTACACATCTTTATATCGTTCTCTTTCTATCTGTATATTTCTTTCTTTTGCCTCCACCCGTCGTTGGGCCCACAGCTGCAATGACAATGAGAAGGCCATGCATACGCCCAGCTCAGACGAGGACAACTCGCCGACGGAGCTGAACAATTGCAAGCGACTGGCCGACAAGCCGCCACTGGTGAGTGTAATTGACCAACTATAACAAGAATAATAGCAACAATAATTACACCAACAATAGCAAAAACACCAATCACAACAACACCAACCAAAAACAACAATAATCGAGGGTGATTTCGGGCATTACTGGCCACACAATACAAAAGATGGGGCGACCGAAACTTTTCTCCGTACTTTTTGAATATTTCATTCGCATTCACATTCACATTTCACTTGGAGGTGGAGATGGAGATTCTCTTGGGGTAGGGGATTTGGTGAGGGTGTTGCTGGTGATGGTACAGGGTGGGTGGATGGTGGTCCAAGGGGTCCGGGTCGTTATGAGTTATTGGCAAAGTATTGATTCCCCCAGGGGCGGCCGCGGAATTGCAGTTTAGCCTAAGTTGCGGTTGCCGCTTGTCCTCCATCCATCTGTCTGTTCGTCATTCCGCCCACCGCTTGGCCAAATGTTTTTATTGAGTTTTGTCAAAGTTTCGATATGAATAAAAAACTTTGAGAAAAAAACAAACCAGTCCCAAGCCATCCATCACAGGAGCTCGCATTCATCGCAACAGCCATCAGTTCGTCCCACCTTCGCCCACTTAGGACTTCTGAATATTTTATGTGTAGGATGAGATTCGTCTAGGAATCATTTCTTCCGGTTGTTGCTTTGATGGGGTGAGAAAGCCATATGATGTGGGCGTCTTCCCCTGGTCGCCATTTTTCCACATATTAAATTTCGTCGCCAACGCGCTCCACCTCAGCGTGTGTGTCGCCTTTGTTCAGCGAACAATCGACAGCGAAACTTTACGCGCGTCGAATCCTCGACATCGAAGAAGCACGTGCAGATCCTGAGTTTTGGGGAGTGAATGAGGAGCTTGGGGTCGGATCCCTCACAACCACTTGCGATGCCCTGGTTTAAGCCGCGATTTTGTTGTTTCTCCATCCCCCTCTCTCCTTTCCATCACGCTCCATTGTCGTCTGCGGAGTTTCCCGAAGTTGTCGCTGAGACTTTTCCACTTGAAGTTCTTTCCTGCTCCTGCTCCATTGTTGTTCCATGAAACTCCGCACGATCTATTGGTCCTCGCTGTGTCTGGTCCATGACAATGGTGGAAAGGCAGGGGAGGGGTGCAGGAGAAACCCACGTCCTGTCGTTTAATCAGGTCCTTGCCATATGTCACGTGATGCCTGTCGCCGAAAGTTGTTCATAACTTACTGTTGTTGTTGATACTTTGGATATTATTACGTATTGTTGTTGTTCTTATTATTATTACATATTGTTGTTATAAAATATTATCATCAATGTTGTTATTGTTAATATGTCGTCGATTTTTGTTGTTATATTCTCGTCTGTTCTTGTTGTTGTTATATTCTCGTCTGCTGTTTTTGTTGTTATATTGTTTCTCTTGTTCTTCGGAGTTCGTAAATACAAAATCCTTCCCAAATCGGCTTAAATCTTGCATTATAATTACTTCAATGAGCAAGCACGCGCTCAAGGGGCGTACGTGGAGATCGTCGTGTGGTGACAGAAACGTCCAGAGAGACAGAGGGAAAAGGACTATTTAAGAACCATTAAATTAATTCGAGTTCATGCGTTGATCGCAGGATCAACTTCTGAGGAGTCAGGAAGGAGTTCAACGAATGACTTAAAAAGGGAGAACATTTTGTCGATACTGTACCTCGATATTGAGTTCCTTATTATTATATTGAGCTTACTGATGTTGACCTTCCTTATATGTTGAACTTGAAAATATTCAGCTTATAGTTTAAACTACTTCTTAAGTTGAACCTAAAAAAGTAAAGAAATTGATTTTGAAATGTGAAACAAACCAATGAAATCTCCATCTCTGAGTTAAAAAAAGATAGGAATCTTCTTGAAAAAGTTTTCGAATATTTCAAGAATCCCAAATCCTAATGGCAAATCGTTTTAAAGACCCTTCAGTCGAAACCCACACGCGGATCGGGTTCCGAAATGAAGCCAGAAGTGACGTCTGCCGCATGAAACAAAATCACTGCCTTCAACCACGCCTTTCACCACTCCATCCATCCGTCCATTCTGTCAACCCAACCATCCATCCATCATAGTTCTTCGTCGCAAGAACAGCTGCATTTTATTGATAAAATATTTAAAATATGACAGTCTTCCGCAAACACACGCAGACACACAAAGATACTCATACTAACCCACAAACTCGCTGACACTCACACCAACACACTCTGATATATATATATATTCACTCTCTCATATATAAATATACATGTACCCCGTCGACGCATGAAATTGTCCTTTTTATATCCTGCGTGCGTTTGACTGGCTTTGACTGCCGAGCATAGATAAACTGTCAGCTGCAGGAGCCGTGATATTTGCATTGAAACAAGCTCCCCATCTACTTTCATAACACCCCCTCTCTCTCTATCTCTATCTCTGTCTCTGCCACACCCAATCCCTTCTCGACATGGCTTGTGTCCTGGGGAGCAGGAGGTATCGATGGTGTTCGAATCTGAGACCCACCCGTCGACCCCCTCGCATCCACTCATGTTTTAGCAATAAATTCATGGCAGCGGCGAAGGCCAAAAAATGATACAAGAACAATGGGATAGAGAATGGAGAGGGGAGGAGGATGGTGAGAGACAGAGGTTGGTGGGGATAGAAAGGAAGTTGGGGATGAGAGGAAGAGTGCAAAAGAACTAGACTCAAATTTCAAAACAATACGAACGCGGGCCACGCAACACTCGAGGCTCTGGCGGAGGTCGGGACCGGAACGAGAAGCAGAGAGTGGAGAGAGACAGAGTGATGGAGGGAGAGAGTTATGAAGACAGAGAGTGATGGAAAGATAGAGAGTGTGAGAGATAGATAGAGGGAGGGGCTCATGTTGCAGTTCCTTAATGGCTGCCATAAATTGTAGCAATGTCGTTTCCGTTTCCGCCATAGGGAGGAGGCGCGAACGAACGCTGCAAAACCGCACAATGCCCGCAGAATTCAACACAAGAAGGTGTGGGTGAGGTGAAGAGAGGGAAAGAGTAGGATGAGGATCGGGTTTATTGTTGTTGCTAGCTTTGTTTTTGCCGGGGATTTGACTTTGACACGTCTTTTGTGTTGTTTTGTCGATAAATCAATTTCGAATGAAGCGAAGCAGGAGGGAAGGAGAAAACCGGAACCCTTTGACCGACCGCCAGAGACCGACGTCAAAAACGCTCCCTCCTCTTGTTGCTGTCCTACTCACACCGCCTCAGCGTCAAATGCAGATAAGAAAATCGTTCTTTCTCTCTCTCTTTATCTTTCTCTTTCCTCTTCCTATTTCCTTCTCCCTCGATGTTGCTTGCAAGTCTTCGGTCGAAGCGAAATTAATTGAAAAAACAAATGCAAAACGAGCCGCTGCGACGCCCGGCAACCACGAGAGGGACGGGAAGGGGGCGTGGCTCGCCTCTGTTTGCCTAATTGCGCCCGGAGGAAAACACTTTGCCCTCTTTCCTCCTCCCGCATTTCGGGACCCGTACTGCTCTCGCCCTCGTTTCCATCGTCGTCGTCGTCATCGATGTCGAGATTCAATTTCAGATTGTTTGGATTCCATTGCATATGCAAAGGCGCTGCGCCTGGTGCACATTAGCGGCGCACAGCGAAAGAGACAGCAAGACAGAGGGATAGACAGACAGATAGCAGGACAGCCGGCTGGTCGTGGGTTGCCAGATCTCACTAGCAACTAGTGTATGATATGCTCTTTAACTTTTCTTTCTCTCTCCTGTTGACTTGTTGTAGGACACACACGTCGTCCTTGTTTGTTGATAGATTTTTTTGTTTTCTTTTCTCACAATTTATTCCCGTTTATCTGGCAGCTCTATGGCGGGGTTTCCCCCGTCTCCTGTACCCAACATCTCGGTTCCTCCTCAGTTTCCACTCAACATCATTTTGACTTCTGGCAAATGTTTGCTCGTCGACGATGCTCGCGTACTATGTCAAGTCTCGACAGCTATCGGAGTGCAGCAGACTTGTCCTCTTTTTCTGTCCTTGTCCCTCTCTCTCTCTTTCTCTCACCCTCTATATATCTCTCTCCATCTCCATCTCCCTCTCTCTATCACTCTCTTTCTATCTCTCTCGTAGCATCCCACGCATCGATGACGACAACGACTACGATGGCGACATTGATCGACAGTCCTTGTTGTTCTGACCCTCTTTAGATTCCACTCCCACTCTTCCTCTCTCTCTTCTGGTGGCGCATAAATTTCGCAAACTACTATGAGTTTCCTCCGACCCCCACCCACGTTACCGAGGACGACAACTGACGGCGGCATGTGCCGCAAATGGCAGGATATTCAAACGTTTTACTCGAGCGACGTGCAATGGCAGCCAAATCCAGCCATCTCTCTCTATAGTACCCTCTCTTTTCAGCAGAACCAACGCCCCCCAACACCCTCTCACCCCACACTCCGCTCCTCTGATGTTTTCATTATTTTCGTTGGCATAAATTATTTCGGAGTCGGCCGGAATTAGGCTACCATCGGAGCTCAAAAGCGGGTCGGTTGGAGTTCGTTGGAGCAGCTGGCGGCAATGTTTTTATGTCCTTTTGAAAATGTAATAAGTTTACAATTATCTAAGCTGCCTCATTCGCCCCGTCACCCTCTTTCTCTCTCGCTCTCTCTCTCTCTCACACAGTTGGCTTCCTGTGAGTTCTTGACGAGGACTCGTGCTTCATAAAAAGTTACTACGGCAAATGTTTGATGGAGAGTGTTTTGCAGTTGATGTGGGAGTTATTGGTAATGTTGTTATTCTTGTAGTTGTTGTTGTAATTGTAGTTGTGGGGAGCAGGCTGTTTTTAATGAAGGGTTGCTCGCAGTTTATGTGAGGCTTTTAATAACTCGCTCGATTATCCTGGGAGTCATGTGGCGTTGGGTTTTTGGGATCAAGTTTGAAGAATGAATACCAAATTCGGAAATTTGCCCATATTGAAGAATGAATTTGAAGAATCGAAAATGAGTTTCATATTCAGGAATGATTCTCAAGAATCGGGAATGAGTTCAAGAATCGAAAATGAGTTCAATAATCGGGAATGAATTCAAGAACCAGGATTTAATTCAAGAATCAGGATTTAATTCAAGAATCGTCATTGATCCGACGCGACCCAGACTTCTTCAAGACCGCTCGATTGCCTCCTGTTGGCCTCCTCAGACCTTCTCGCATAATTCAATCGCAGCGAGCCCCAGACATTCGCGACTGTGGGGGTCCCTCGCAAATCGAATCAGACGACATGAGTGGGTCCTCCGATTGACTTGCGATTGCAGTTCGACTCGCCTCGATTCGATTTGCCAAATTGTACGGAAACGCCGACTGCATGAAAACAACATGGGGCAAAGGACGATGACGACAACGACGACGGCGACATCGATGTCAATGAAAAACACTCGTGCGACAAATGGAAGCGGAAAAAATAAACCGAGGGACGAATGGAAAATTATGCGCCAATCGAGCGTGAAATTCCGGCATGCAGAGCGAAAGCAATGGAAGGAATTGTGTGTGCGCCTAAAAACGTGCCACCAACAGCAATCGAGGGGGCGAGGTCGAGGTCCAGAGAGAGAAGGGGGGGAGGACTTCGATTCATCGAGTCGCGGAGCACTTTTGCAGTCGATGAAACGCGCATGAAGTGGATTTAAATCGCGACACGCTCCGAATCAGAAGCGAGGGTCCAAAAAACATTGAGAGAGAGAGAGGAAGAGGGGTGGTGAATTGCCGCAAAGTATGCAACCAAATGAGAGAAAACCACACAAACACAGACACACATTCAAGGCCCTTCAGGTTTCACTGCCAATGCCAGCCAACGTCCTGGCGAGACGTCAACCGGGTTTCGTTTTCAAAGCCACTGACCCCGAAGTCGCTGACGTTGAATCGAGGAAAAGGGAGGTTGGGGGGAGTAAAAGGGAGTTAAAAAACGTAAGGGGAGGTGAGTAGACCGCTGCTTGTTCTCATCTAAGCAGCTGAATTATGCGATCCACCCACCGCCTACTCCTCCTCCCCTTCCGCCCACTCTTAACTACTTCTGCGGAAGCAGCCGAAAGAATAAGTGACTTTTTCCCGCAGCTTCCGTTTCCGCTTCCACTTCCAGTTCCGCCAAACTGTGACTAAACCGCAGCAGCCAGCGAAAGGTGAGCGGCTTCCATCCGCCTTCTTCTCTTTCTTCTTCATCTTCTTTTCTCCCCCAGAAGGAGGTGAAAACTTTCTGGTTTCTGCCGGTTTTTGCGCTGATTTCTCGTCCTAGTCCCGTTTTGACTCTTCCTCCTTCTTCTTCTCCTCATCTTCTCTTTCTGGCTTTCCAGTAATAAATTCTCGGTGCGGGAGACGCGCCCACAGACGTCTGGCTGGCTGGTTGGATCTTGGAGTTCGCCACAGGACAAAAAATCGCATGAATTTCAACGACTTTTTCACGACTCCGCCAGACGCTTTAAGTTCGCCTCAGTCTCTCTCGCATTTTCTTCGCTCTTGGAGTTTCTTTTGATTCTCCTTGTTCGAGGGTAGTAAAAAGTGCATTTCTGCGGATTAGGGGATCACACGCCTCTCTCTCTCTCTCTTTCTTTCTTTCGCCTTACTGCAGATCCAGAAAGTTCAAGGATAATTTAAAATGCGGCTACCGTAATGGCAAGGATAACAGAATGGAGACAAAGCCGCTTTGGACTTGCCGCGAGCTCACTGCATTAAGAAGCTGAAACTAAACTAAGCCGAAATATTTTTCCACTGACCCCTTGAAGACTGACTTAAGATCCTGATTTTTAAATATTTGCCTATGTAACTCCCTTGATTCCACCATTCTGACTGCTTGATCTTCACCATTCTCAGCCGTTCAACTTCACTATTCTGACTCTTGAATCTTGATCGTTCTGACTCCATGAGGTACACCAATCTGAATCTTGGATCTTCACTCATTGATCTTCACAATTCTGATTCCTTGATCTTCATTATTTTGACTCCTTGATCTTCATTATTTTGACTAATTGTTATTCACTATTTCAATTGCTTTTCTTAAAATTCTGACTCCTTCTTCTTTTCTCTCTCTTTGCTACCAGGTCAAACGCCTCACGATGGGCCTCTTGCGGTCCAACGAGGAATCCCGTCCCCTGGTCAACCACTCGACGCCCACATCGCTCACCTGCACCGCCTCCACCGCGACGACGACGACGCTGAAGGACACGAACACCACCAACTCCTGCAATCAGCTCTACTCCAATGGCTACGTCAACGAGGAGGCCTTCGAGCCGGAGAAATTCATCGCCAGCAAATTCGGCGACTCCTGCCGTCAATCGCTGACCGCGATCCCGATGCTCGACACGCTGAACCTCAACGACAACAGCGAATTCAACCTGAAGAAGCGCTACCTCCGCGAGACGAGCAGCGGTAGGCAAATGACTTCCATAATTTTACGAATTGATCAATCAACTTCATCCATTCTCTCACTCCTTTCGCCCACAGCCAACTCGAGTCCAAAGATCTTCGCCAACCGCCTGCGCTCGAACGCATCCGCCCAAACACAATCGGGTTCCACCACCACCAACGATGAAGAGGAGACCGAGCTGAAGGAGGCGCCGTGGTTCCAGGCGGGCATCTCACGTGACATCGCCTTCGAGGTGCTGACCAACAAGAGTCCCGGCGCCTTCCTCGTCCGCAAGAGCAGCTCGAAGCCCGGCTGTTACGCTTTGACGTTGCGTGTTCCATCGCCGCCTGGGCCGAAGGTCGCCAACTACATTATCCTGAGGACAGCGAGGGGATACAAGATTAAGGTGGGTTCTTGGAGGGAATTGATCAGCATACCAAATCATTCACCATTCGATATCATTCATTATACGAATTGATTCACTATATGAAATCATTCAATATACGAAATTATTCACTATAGGAAATTATACACATTCTCCATAAGAAATTATTCACCAAAATCTTTCTCTTTCTTCAATTTTCTCTTCTAGGGTTTCCGCAAGGAATTCTCCTCGCTGAAGGCTCTCATCACCCATCATTCAGTGATGCCGGAGCTTCTGCCCGTCCCTCTGGCGATGCCACGCCCCACGAACATGACCTCATCGCGTCGCAACCTCGATGACTTCGACACCTACGACTCGTTGCAGATGCTCCTTAAGTACCTGAGGGCGAAGAATCTCGAGAACGAGTAGCCAAGGTCGAGCAGTGAGAGCGAGAGCGAAGTGAGTCCCACGGATAAGGACTAGACAAATACCTCACGATTATCTACGAAAATAAAGATGATGATCTAGGAAAAAAGAGACGATGATCTAGGAAGAGAGAGAGACGATTATCTAAGAAGAGAGAGAAGATGATCTAGGAATAGAGAGACGATTATCTAGGAAGAGAGAAACGAGGAAGAAAGATAGAGAGAAGCTGCAGCGACTTCCTCCTGATGCAGAGAAACTGATGCACAAGCACACATACGTACGGTAGCCTAGTGGTAGACCTTAAGTTTAATGAATACATAGTATATACTAGCATGAGAGTAGTGACCGGGAGTTCAGGGGCCTTGTTTGGAAAACAGATAAAGATACCCTGCATGAGGCTCTATGAAGGGTCTTTAAGAGGGTGTATATAAGAAAGATATGATATAAATATGAATTGTTGTAAATATCATTGGGAAAGCTTCACGGCCGAAGCCTAAGAGTGGGGCTTAGTTAAGGTGTTTTAACTAAAATTGTGATATTATTAAGCGACACTTTGAACTAGACTCTAGGTTGAATTGTTTTTAGCAAAATGTCATATGCCATGTGGAAGGCATTACATTGTAATCTCTAGACACAGAACACAAAAGTCAAAATAAAGTTGAATAGTTTATATGAAAAAAAAACACTCTGTTGTTGTCTGTTTAATCCTCTTATGGAAGGAGGAGTGAAAGATCTCTCGAAGTTATCCCGCTCAATACCCTACACAAAACCCTCCCCAATCACTTTAAGACACTCTCCCTCAAACCATTTCTCATTCATCGAAATCGAGATGAAAACTTTTGCCGCGTTTGCATTCACAGTCGAGTCCTTGGTCGTGGGACTCATGTCCTTTGTTCGAAGGTCGGAAATAAAGCTGCATCATGTTGGGTGCGACGACGATTCATCTCGCTCTCGATCTTCCCTCGTTCTTTCTTCCCTTCATCCTTCCTCCCCCATTGCCCTTCTCATTAGCCAAAGTGCTTGCATGCGAGGTTCAATTAAAAAAGTTTCCAATGTCATTTGGTCGTGAGGGGCGAAAGTTTCTTGTGTCAAAAGTGTCCCCATGCATGGTGAGGGTGAAGAAGGGGGCGGAGGGTAATAATAAGCTCCCCCTTGCGCAGCTGGCGTAATTGATTTCCATTACTTGCGCTTCGGCTCCCTCTCATCCTCCTCGCCTGACCCCAGCAAGTCACGACTTGAGAATTGTTCATTTGTTTTCTTCTCTTTTAAATATTTAACGAGAGGTTGACAGGCAACTGCCACCGAGAAGAGGAGAAGGAGAGAGAGAGAGAGGGAATGGGATCCTGAAAAAGGACCTCGACTCAATAAGAATTGCGAAATGAGAAATATTTAAGAATTTCCCCCCCATCGACTGAGGGATGGAATTTTCTAATTATTTAAATGATTTTTCCTTCGAATCGTTCATGTGAAGCGAACCCTGAAATTGGAGCCTCCTCCAAGCGGGATCCAGATCCGGCAGAAATAATCCTTAATTTCCAGAGGACACGATGCGAAAGGAACAAAAAAATAAGTTGAATCGACGTCCAAGCAGATTGACGGACAGCGGTCGAAGGAGAAATGGAAAGAGGAGACGAGATAGAGGAAAAGAGGTAGGAAAAGAAGAAAAGTAGACGAAGGATAGCAGAAGGCATCGTGCGATAATGAAATTTATAAGAAAGGTTTTCCTGCAAAGTTGGATCGCAAAAGCCGCTCGAATTTTCCCCAATTACAAAAGGATTGACGTCGACCACGCCCCCCACCACCACTGGGCGCTTGTCACGCGCGCGACACAAATTGGGCGGCGGCCCTCGGCAACAAATTGCCCACCGACGGAAAATCGCAAATCCACTGTTTGTGACGGAAGCGGAGACCCAAAGAGCCTTTGATTCTTGCCTTGAAAAAGACCGAAGCCTTCATTTCGATCGATGCCTCTCGTTCCTTCTTCTTCTCATTCACTCTCACTCCATCCCTCTCTCTGTTGCTTTCTTTGTCTTTAGCAACGATGGTGGGTTGGAGTCGGGTTCGAAAATTAATTAAGACCGCAAAGCGTTGTAACGAGGAGCCAACTCGGGGAGGCGGAAGTTGTCACCTTCCGCTCGTTTTCCTATTTCGGATGCAGAAACAGCTGGAGATCCTAACGAGAATCCGCGGAGCAGGCGTTTATGAGGTTCCTTGGAGCAGAAATAGCGGTTAATGGTTTCACAGGAGGCTCGCGAACAACATCGGAGTCGATGCATAAAAAGAACTTCGGTCGTCATGGAGGAGGATAAAGAGATGGAGAAGGGGGAAGAAAAGAGAAGGAAATGGAGAAGGAGAGAAGAAACAGAAGATGGAGGAAGCAGGCGGTTAAGTTTCTCAGCTTAAAATTCATGGCGGAAGGAAGTTTACACAAGCAACATCCGTCCCTTTCCCTCCGATGGCTCACCTCTCACTCGCCCTTCCCTCTTTCGCTCTACCCTCTCTCCATCCCCTTCGTCGGGATGCGCGTTTGTCACAGGAAGTTGCCAAGGATATGTTTAAGTAGCGCGAACAGTTTCCATGCAAATGACGCCAGCGAAGAAAAGAAAAGGAATAAAGGGGAGGAGAATGAGCAGCGGAAGAGTAGTATTTCTACTGCAAAAGTAAGAAAAAAAATTTCAAGAAGTGGAAAAAAAAGGAAATGTAGAAAACAAAAAAGTCGGAAAATAGGGTAAAAAAGTAGAAAGAGTAGCAAAAAAAAAAGTAAAAAGAGAGTCAAAAGTAAAAAGAGTCAAAAAACTAGTAACAAAAAAAAAATGGAAAAGTGGTGAAAAACGCATGAAGGACGACAACGAGAAGATGCGACGAAGGAAACTGCGGGAAAATAGGAAAATAGGAAAATGAGCAAAATGCTAATCTTGGCGGAAGTCGCGGCAACACGGGTTGCAGCCAACAGCCAATTGACGAGCAGCCGGTTGTGGTTCATTGTTGTTGTTGTTATTCTCCATTGTAACTGTTGTTGTTGTTCTACATTACAACTGTTGTTGTTGTTCCCCATTGAATCTGCTTTTGTTGTACACAAGTATTGTTCCCAATCGATGATGCGAAAAATTCTCAACTTGCGATCCGGATAAAAAATTGATTAATAATGAATGAGTTTTGCGAGAGAGAGAGAGAGATGGAAGAAAGTAGGGAATGAACGAGAGAAGGAGAGAATGAGAACCGTCTTAAGAAACTATCCGTTATAAAAAATTGGAAGAACGTAATCGGAAATCGATTGAAAAGCATGGATGCGCTTCTAATGATTTCTTGAAATAAATTATTATTTTACAAAGAAAAATAATCATAAAAGTCTTTCGACAAGGAGAAGGAAGAACTTAGTTATAGGGGGATGAGAAATAACAACTAGAAAAGAATTGTACAGGTGGATGGTAAATGATATAGAAGGAGGGATAGAGAGGGAGAGATAGAGAAGGAGGTAAAGAGGGAGAAGTATAGAGAGGCAAGTGGGTTTTGGTAAGTGTTGTCTTTCCACTCACGTATTTCGCCGCTTTTCACATGTGAGTTTTGCTTCGTTGTTCTTCCTGCTCTACTCTTATTTTGGTTGCTGTTCTATTCTTGTTGTTGCTGTTCTATTCTTGTTGTTGCTACTCTGTTGTATTGTGTCCTTCACTTTAGTGAAGAGAGGGAAGGAGGGAGAAAGGAGTGTTGTTGGAAAGCTTTTAAAAGGTTTATCACTGAAATTTACGCATGCACGCTCCGGTGCATCGCAAGTCGTCGTGTAAAGTGAGTGAGTTTATCTGTCGAATTCTTTTTACTTTTTCCGGCCACCGTTGCCACTGGTGCAGTTTTAACAAGCACTAAATGCGAGAGAGGATGAGGAGGAGAAAGAAAAAAGGAAGAGATGGAAAAAGTGAAAGAGGTGGAGGAAGTGGAGTAGGTAAAGGAAGAGTAGAATAAAAGGATCAGGAAGTTGAAATCGGAGTAGTTGATGTGAGACACACGACATGTGCGAGAATCAACCAGGTTTCATTCTCGCCTGCCCTCGAGACCTCATCCGCATTCACCTTCTCCACCCAAACCCACAATCGAATTCGAGATGACACCTCGCATATATCAGGACTCGTCCGTCAGTCATCAACGCCCATCAACGATGTCGATGTCACGTGACGCCGTCGCGAGTCCTCGTCACATTCCATCGATCCATCCTGCGGAAGTTGCGAGCGCCGGAAGTTCGCACGCACAGAGCCATATGAAGCGGCCCCGCCCACAACCGCACCAACGAGACCACCAGACGTCAACGTCGATCCACATGACATCGTTTACGCCCTCTGGCGACCAGCGACCGCGTTCGCCTATCGGTCGTTTGGGCTCGGACGAGTCGACGGCTCGGTGCACAGAGATCCTCGATTTCCAATTCAATTAGCGCCCCGCGCGATAATCAATAATCAATTTTCGACTCTCGCAGGATCCACTGAAAAGTGAACAGAAGAGGAGAGGAGACAGAGCAGAACAGGATGCAGTGGATGAGAGGAGGACTCGATGCGTATGGAAATTATCGACGGTTATTAAACGGCCATCGGTTCGCTTCAGTCAGGTTTCGAATCCGAATTTGACTCCAGCGATTCGGTTATTATTTGCATACGGAGGAAGAGAGTCACGTATGGACATCAGGGTTCGATGATGTGGATGGTTCCGGTTGTATTTGCCTCGTGGCTAATGATGACCGAAAATTGAGCAACGCTTCGTCCACATTGAAAGCGCACCAAAAGTTTCCGCTGAAGCTGAAACCGAATCGTTCCAACATAGTTTCGAATATGTTTCTCCTCCACTATTTCCTCTACATTCACCCCAATTGACCTGAATGACCAGGGGCAGAAGGGGGCATCAGTGACCGATGCAGGGGAGCCTCGAATTATCCTTTAATTGAATATTAATATCCCCACATGGCGATGGGCCATGACGCATGTCCGGATCATCATCATATTCAGCTGGTGACCGTGGTGCCTCGGGGCCAAAGGATTTTGGCAACTGTTTCGAACTGCAGGGCATTGGGTTGTTTGTGTTGGGTCTGTTGTTGTTTTTGGTTTTGTTTCCAACATTGTTGTTATTATTGACAAGCAAACAACAGCTGTTATGGCTCAATATATTTCTCCATGCCTAAACATTTGTTGGTTTTGGCCCTGATGCCTTTGGTGTCCATGGAGAGGGAAAGAAATGCAGGTCATGAGTGGGAATTTCATAATTTAATCCTGGCCTATATATAGGAATCTGAGAGTGTGTAATAGAAATGGAATTCTCATGTTCTTGCTTCAATCGTTATCCATGACAATTCTTCTCCATGACAACTTGATCTGTCAAAAGGAATTTTCTCGAGGAATCTTTGACTGTTCTTTGTCTCCAGAATGAAATTAAAGTTTTATTTTGCCATCTCTCGGCCAAAAATGCTCTTCCACAAGATCCTGGAGTCGTGCGGATCATCCAAGATAATGAAGATGACAAAAACATTGAAAGGATTCCGCTAGCAACAGGACGAAGAAGCCAAACTCGACTCATGCTAAAACTTTGCACGAGAATAAATATTTTCGTCATAAACAACATGTTATTGTTTTTGTTGTAGGTATTAAAGCCATTGTCTTTTGTACTTTCATTGTTGTTGTTTTTATTGTTGTTGCAGTTAGTCTTTTTGTAGATTTGATTGTTTTGGAGTTTGTGTTTTTGTAGCTTATATTGTTGGGGTTTTCTATGAAATAAATTTGAAAAACAATTTTAAAATTCATGAGCGACTCACGCATAGGATGAAGGTTGAAAAGGGTCTGAAGGGTGAAAAGAACGAAAGGACAAGGATCCTGCAGGAGCCGCAGGACTCGCCGTGGCTCATGCAAAGCACGGGCGACATGAAGCTCAGATTTCTAGCAGCAGCAGCAGAAGCTCGGAGGAAAACATGCAGCTCGCCGGCAGCTGCTGCGGCATAGTCCTTACAACAATAACAACAAAGATAACAACAAAAACAGTAATAATAATAACAATGCCAACAACAATAACAATGACAATAGATACAACAATAACAAGACCAACAACAATACCAATAACAATAACAAGACCAACAATACTAAGACCAACAACAATGACAACAGCCACATGAATAGCAACAACAACGACTATAACAATAGCTGCAGTGACAAAAGCTGTGTTGGCAACACTGTAACATACACACACACACGCACACTTACTGGCAACAGGATTACATTTCATATCCTGCGAGCGAGGATCCAGGGATTTCATTGCTTCTTCTTCTCTTTTTGTTTTGTTCAACTGCAGGTATTAGAGGGCCGAAGGGGGCGTGGCAATGGGTATAGGGGCCATTGTCAGAAGAGGGCATTGGGGACGCAACGAGGATTCTCGTGGTATGAATGTCCTTTTGGAAAAATCCTTTCTGCCCATTGTGACTTCTCTCGCCACTGTATGCGCTCTTTTATGCTGATCCTTATTGTGAAAGCCGGTGTGGGTGTAGGTGTGTGTGTGCATTATGTGAGAGTATGGGTTTTGGCCGTGAATGTGTGGGATTGTATTTTCCATACATGTGTGTTTCCTTTTATTATGTTAAGGACGAAATATTCAATTTTATGAGCCAGCCGGAAAACCCATTGTGCGGCTACAGTGGTTTATCGCGATTATTAAGAGGCGCGGGGGGCTGACAGGGCCAACATGCAGATCCCGTTAAATGAATGGCCAAAATAGTTGGCAAAACAATGGAGTTGCCAACTTTGGACACTCTAACTATCTCGGCGATCCCCGTATCTCCCGCACACAAATCCACTCGTGGAAGTCATCCTTCTCCATTCCTCGTTCTTCTCCAATTCCTCTCACCAAAACTTGTTCTCACTCCATTCTCTCTTCAACTCCTTTAGACAACGATCTCGCCCCCCGGAGGTCCAGTCCACGAGGAAGAACAAATTAAATCTCACAGATTGCAAATTCTGGCTCCCACACGACTCGATCTTGGTTCGCTCTTCTGCTCCGCTCAATTGGCCGCCAGCGTCGCCGCACATTAAGTTCGACAAAGTGTCCTTGGCAGTCGCATATCCTGCACATTCTCCATCTATTCAGCTCGCCATCCTTACTTCCCTCCGTTCATTCGTTCCGTCCTTCATCCGTTTGCCCCTTCTTCGTTCCTTGCTTCATTCGTTTTTGTCCTTCCTCCTTCTTTGGTCGAGCGTTTATCGCTATCGCCAACGAATGCTCTTCGTAATTTATGTTTATTTATGTATTTGTTGTTGTCCACAACCCCATCGTTGTTGTAGTTGTTGTTTCTGGTGTTGTTGGAAGCCAGTACAACAATAAATTAAGGGATCCTGCACCCACTCAGAGGATGAGGGTGAGAGTGAGACTCGCACATATCCTTAACGGCGCAATAACAATTTATCTCATTGAATGCTCCAGCGACACCGGCTCCGACTCCGAGCTGAGCCCGAGTCGAGCCGAATCGCCCCAACACGACACCGAGCCGATTGCGAGGCGACGCTGCGAAAGGATTCACCTGCTGCGTCGGACCCAAACACACACACTCACAAAATCAGACACACTCCCTCTCACCCACACACGCGCTCACATAAAACTTAATCACTGGGTTAACTGTGAACTATGTTTATCGTCGTCTGCTTGTTTGTATGAGAGAGGATCTGTCGGTATGTCTATGTCTATCTGGCTGTGTGTCCCTCTCGGTCTTGCTATCTCACTCTTCGGCACCCTCTCTCTCTCTCTCATTACCACCTTTACATTGAGCTTCTCCCTCCTACTTTCAACCTCCCACCATCCCCCACCATGCTCCTCACTCCCTCTCTCGACCTCTGCCCCTCACTCCATCTGTCGCCGAGCCACAAAACGAACCAGATCCGAGCCGAGGCGCCTGCTGGGTCGCGGCGACAGTCGGTGGTCGACACACAGACGGATGGACAGACAGTCGAACAGAGGGAGAGACAGAGGAACAGACAGTTGGACGGACAGAGAAACAGTCAGAGAGACAGAGAGTCGGAGCAATAAAACCTACAATTGGCAAAATGCGGTCCGGGCGAAAGTGTTTGCATTTTTGGGATTTAAACGCGGCTTAAACGATCTATTGGCCGTTGCCGCACGGCGAACGGCGGATTCCCTCTGTCGAGCATGTGCGACGACATCCGGCGTAGGAGGAGGCGGTTCAGGAAACAGACGCATGAACGGAAGGACGACATAAATTACGAGCGAAGAGTTTAAATGTCGAAGTCATTGGGAAGGACTTAAAATAAGAGGTGAGAGTGAGGGTAAATGAAAGCCAGATAGGTGAGAGAGGGACGAAATCATTACGAACGAAACCATGAAAGACAAAACCATGAAAGACAAAACCATGAGAGACGAAACAATGATAGAAACCATGAATCTACCGAGAGTGAAAGTGATTGCTCTGGGCGATTGAAGTCGTCACTTCCTTCCACGCAAACGTCGCCTTGATTAAAACTTTCTTCTCCGAATTTTACCAGAAGAACTTCCCTCGGTCTCAGCTGCTGCCGAGGGCCCAGTTGAGCCGAGGACCTATCCCTTGGGCCCTCGGTCGACGATGTGTGTCAACCGAATCCTGCTGCCACCCTGGTCCGAGAAGCAGGTCAAAGCCAACAAAGCAACAAGAAGAGACACGAGATTCCACTCAAAACTTTTTGGCAAACTTTCGAAAATTAATTCTCTACGACTCCTTCAAATAGAAAATTCTCATCTCAATTTCGAGCAATAAAAGGGACAATAAAGGAGCTCCCTTGGTCCTTGCTGGCTCCTCAAATGGAGTGCGACAGTCTGACGGAGGGATGGAGAGATGGAGAGTGAAGGAAAAGATTCAAGCGGAAGGTGCGTGAAACGATATCAAACTTCGCAAAATTGTTTCTTCGTCCTGACTTCGACCGAGGATTCACAGAATTAGAGCGTCGTGCCTTCGTCTTTCGTCGATAAACAAACTCAGAGCAGCGCACGCACGCTCTCGACGTCACGGCGCGACCACCAGGGGGGGGGCGTGTGCAGGGGGCGTATGCGCGGAGATTTATCGTCCGGCCATTACGAGCGGAAATTAAAGGCGGCAGCTCGTCAATAGAGACGTCGACGTCGCCATCGATGTCGTCGCAGTCGCCATCGTTGTCGGCGAGCTTTGTTTCAGCTCGACGTCTTCCTGTTGTTGCAGTCGAGTCACGTCCGTGACGCAACACGGGATTTCTATGTGAGAGTGAGAGTGAGTGTGAGCGTGTTCGACTTAGGGAGTGTGAAGAATCCGTACTTCGTCGCTTCGCATTGGAAATTTTCAAGTTTTTTGTGTGGGAAATCTCAAGAAAAGTTCACACGATTCACAAAAATCGAAATCGAATGCCTCTTGTGGGGAGGTGGGGGGCGAACGACTTCCGTCACTCCAATCGCTCTCCTCTCTTGCCTTCCTAGCTTCAATCTCCCTCGAAACCCTCCCCCGGACCCCTCCCCTTACCGCGATCCCATCACGCGTAACGCTTCCTCCTGTTTTCTGCAATCTTATTGCCTAGTTCCGCTTCCGCTCGCGTGTTCGCCTCACTATCGTTGGCGGCATGGCTGCAAATAAAGGATTTCTGTCGCCGCTCACCGTCCCCTTGTGGACGTTGCCCTCCCTCCTCTCCATTCCACCCACGATGTGGTTACGAGATCGCTTCGCTTTAATATGGCGCACTTCCGCCTGCCTGCGGTTCACCGGAAGACGCATTGTTGTTGCTCCACTAGTGCCCAGAGTTACGTGATTGTTTTTGTTTTCATTGTTATTGTTGTTGGTGAGAGGATTTTTGTTGCTATCGGACGGGTTTTTGTTGTTATATAGACTATTATTGTTGCTCTTGTGTGTGTGTGTTGGGTGGTTATCGATGTTGTTGTTATTTTATTTTTAGTGGCAGCTACATTAGTGATTGAAATTTCACATTAGAGTGAAAAAGGACCTTCTCCACGCACTCAATCGCTCGTCACAGGACGAAGCAATTGCTGGCTGACTGCTTGCTTTAGCTACGGCTTCCCTTGCTTGACTTCTTCCTTTTCCTTTCCTTAACTCCTTCGACTCCTTCCTCTTCGGTTTCTTTGCCTTAGGATCCTTGTGAAAACCGAAAAGGATTACAACAATCACATGGAAATGCTCTACGAAGAAGCAGGCGCCTCGGGGAGGAGAAGAAATTGATGAATGATTCGACATTTTAGTTAAAGTGTTTTTCGGCGAACGTGAAAGGATTGCTTTTACACCAAGGAAAACATGTTGGGTGGAGTAATAGAAAGAGAGATAGAAAGAAAGAGAAAAGGAGAGAAAGAATGAGAGAACTAAATGAGAGGTCTGTGAGCATGCGATCCTTCAAATGAAGTGTTGCCTCAAAGTGGTCGCCTCAAAGGGCGAAGAACCTCGAGGATATCGAATGCGGTGCGAAGGAAGTCGTTGGCCTCGTTCGATTCACTAATGCACGATATTTATTAAACTGAAGTGAGAAGAGAAAGAGGGACCAAAGTGAGGTAGGAATATAAAGAGATATAGCAAAGAATATCACAAAAATTATTCCAAGGAATATTACAAGAAATATTCCTAGGAATATCACAAGGAATATCGCAAGAAATATCCCAAGAAATATTCCTAGGAATACCCCAAGTACTATCCAAATTAACATCCAAAGGACTACCGCAATTTAAACTTCTGAAAAAATAGTCAAAAGTTGTCGTAAGTAATCAGAATATATCCGATAATTTCCTTTTATTCGCAACGACCACAAATGCCCAGTTACAAACTTCGTTAATAGTACGAAAGGAAAGCAAAAACAACGACCTGAAGGAAGCAGAAAAACGAGCGAAAACCAAAAACACAGAGAAATGAAAAAACATATGTTCTATCCAAAAACCCGATTATCCTCCTCTACCTCACCAGAACTCGACTCAAGAGAAAATCTCTAATCTCGCAAAAGTTTGCGCCACGATTTTCACAATTTTCTCCGATTTACGCCAAATCGAGGAAAAATCGTGCGCATAAACTTATCCATTTCGTAAATTAACTGTGAATTAGTGTTGCGTACGATTAACTTATTTCAATTCAATCCCACGATGTTGTTGTTATTTTATCCATTGCTGTTATTTTATTCATTGTTGTTATTTCATCTATTGTTGTTATTTTATTTATTTTTGTTTCTGTTCCTGCCATTGATCACTCAAGTTTCCTCCCTCCGGGGACCCGCGTCCGTCCCAGAGTTTCTCGTGAATTCTCCACTAGTTGATGATGGCTGCGACTGACATCGGTACAGAGTTAATTGTACCAATTACTTTGATGGCTCCCGGGAGCCAGGAGGAGGATCCCACACTTCACCCCACCCTACACTTCCACCCCAGTCAGTTGATGGAACTCCAGAGAAAAGATGCCTTAATTTCCCAAAGATTCAACTCGAGGTTGTTGGAGAGAAATTCTCGAGTCTGAAGGGACTCCCTGCAATGATTCTTGACGGCTCCCTCTTCCTCAGGGTCCTCTGGGCCCCCTACCGAGGGACCCCACTTCACGTAAGCCTCCTTGGGCGAAACTTTAAAATTCCTTCTCTGTCGACTAGCAAGAGCAAGAGAAAAAATCAATATTTATTACCAGCCCCGATCGGAGGAGCGAATCCGAAACGAAGCCGTTACGGTTCGAGCCATAAAATTGAATGACGAGGCCGTTTCTCTCTTCCGCTCTCTTTCTATCTTACTCCCTCTGTGCTATCTTTCACCTTCTGTTCCCTCTTACTATCTTTGTCTCGGATGTTGTTATTGTTGTTGGTGCTCGTCGTATAAGTCATGTCAACAACCGGATGTGTGCGAGAGGCACAACGGCAACATCCTGCCGGAAGTCGATACGTGAGCTGGTACGAAAGTGTATCTGCGTAAGTGTGCCTATGTGAGTAAGTGTCTGTGTGTGTGTTAGTGAATGAGTGTGCTTGTGTGCGTGGTGAAGCATTGTTTGCCGTTGCCTCCATCGCTCCGGATTCAGCCATAGATATTGATTGTAATCTAATTTTATTGATATTGACACAATTTCGCAGATTTCCGGCAAAACATAAAAGCGCCAAACAAAAACAATACCTCTCGACATTGGCGGGTGGAGGAGGCGAGAAAATTTGGCTAATCCAAGGGAAAGTGGGGGGTGGAGGAGGAAGGAAGAGTGGGCAATGAAATGAAGAGGACCCTGAATTGAAGTTGAGAAGACTTTAATCTGCTTCATCGTGGAACTAAAAACTTTATCGTTGGGGAGTCGAATACGTCTTTCTCAACCCTCGATTGAATTTTCCTCAATTGAATTTCTCTCGAATTCCAATTATTTTCTTTCCTTCTTTCCGTCACACTAATTCGCAAATTATCTGCTGCATTTTATGATCCCGAATCGCCTTCGAAGGTCCCCCATCGACCATTCGTCTTTGGCACATTTGCAATTCTCTCGCTTCACCAGACCATCCTATCGCTTTCTCTCTAACTCTCTCCCTCCCTTGGTTTTTATTGCTATTTATTGTCCTATTAGAATTTGCCCAATGTGTGTGCGTGCGTATGTGTATCTGTGTCCATGTGTTTGCTCTTTTAATTGGCTTAAATGCTGTTGTCGGTTGTTGGACAATTGCTTTTGGTCGCTTTGTTGCTGCTCCGTTGTTGTTGTTGTCATTGCTCCTCTCCGTCGTCTCCGTCGTCTCCGTGCGTCGTCGGCTTCGGAAATGAATCGACGGCAATTAAGGCTTAATTGCTGTGGCTATCCAACCCCAACCCTGGCCCTATCGATGTGGAAGGGGAGGAGCGGTCATCGTTCGGTCGGACCAACGCAATTTGAGGTCGACCGCGAGCGGCGCCGTTCCCCGGGTTAATGAAACAATCGTTACAAGCTTGCGATTCATTAGGCTTTATTAACTTCCAAATTGACGGGAGGCCAATTGACTAACACACAAATCTCTCACTCTCATATTTTAATCCTCGCCCACTATCATTTGAATACTCACTCGTATTTTAATCCTCGCTCTCTCGTATTTTAATCCTCGCTCTCTCGTATTGTAATCCCCGCTCTCTCGTATTTTAATCCTCGCTCTCTCGTATTTTAATCCTCGCTCTCTCATATTTTTATCCTCGCTTTCATACATTATTCCACACTTCCTCATATTTTAATCCTCGCTCTCTCACATTTCAATCCTCTCCCTCACTTCACCTCGATTCCCGTGATTCGAGCGATCCATCCTAAATACGAGGTGACCCTCGTGTAGACCGAAGGGAAGCCGATCTCGCAACCGCCGACGCTGCCGAAGGACGTCACACCCACCAGGAAGTTCATCCCACGATGGAAGTACGTCAGCGGGCCGCCCGAATCTCCATCGCAGCTGCCGCGTCCATTGGCTCCATCGACGCAGACGTGTTTCGACAGACGCACCAAACCCGGCAGATAGAAACAGGCGCATCGTTGTTGCTCCATCACCGGGGCATCGACATAGTAGAGCAAGAGATTCGTCTCGGTCTGGTTGTCGCTGATCTGACCCCAGCCGGAGGCGGTCGTCGTCTGGTTCTCGAGGAAGACCTGGGTCATGTAACTCCGTGCCACGGCGATCGTTTGGACGCGCTCCGAGAGCGGGGCCGGTTTTGGAAGGCGAATGAGGGCGATGTCGTCGGAGCCGACGTTGCGCACGTACTTCTCGTGGATGTGGAAGTCCTTCGAGGACACATTGAAGACGGCAGCGGCATCGGTCTGGTTGGCGAAAAGATTCGTGCCCAGGAACACCTTGCCAAGGATGGCGCTGCGAGGAGGAGACGAATTTAATTTTGAATTCAATGTCGACTTTAATTAAATGTAAAAATTCAATTTCGAGAAAATATAAATATCGAGTTCAATCTATAGTTCAATTCGAGTACAATATCAAAATCGACATCAATTGCGAGTACAAAATCGAATTTGATTCTCCATGTGCACAGTATTGACTTCAAATTCGAGTTCAATATTAATTCAATTTAAATTCCAGGTAAAGTTCACTTCAGAACTCTTCTCTCTTACCCTTGTAGACAGTGGGCGGCTGTGATGACGTAGTTCGGCGATATCAAGGCTCCGCCACACTGGATGACTTTCGGCGGCAGGACCATCAACAGAGCCACCTGGTAGGGGAACATGTTCGCCTCGGCGATGCCGCCGCCGGTGATGCGCGTCTGGACGGGCGGACTCAAGGACGAGGAATTGCACTGGCGCCGATCGCCCACGAAGCTCGAGTTCCAATGCCAAAAGTCGAAGTCACTGAAGCCGAAGTCACGGCCATAGCGAAGGGCGAGAGCGACGACGACAGACGACGACCCCGAGGTGTAGCCACAGCCTGGATCAGGCTGCACAACGAGCAGGAGGAGGATGAAGAGGACTCCGACGGAGGTGGAGGAGGCGACGGTGGCGAACTCTAACATTGTCGATGGTGGTGCAACTGAAACTGGTGTCGTCTAGGAGTTGTTGGTGTCGTTTTATAGCTTCCCGATGGCGTCGAGCGTCTCGAAATTAGTGGCACGTGAGGGGCGAATAATTGCTGCTGCAGCACCATCGTCGACATTGCATCGGACATGTTGCTGCGGCGGGTGCCATCTGCAGATGTTGGGCCGCTGCAGCCAAACGTTGGACACGTCGCTGCAATTTGTGCGTTTAATTATTGCAACGCTCCGGGTCGGCGTGAAGATCTTTCGATGCGTTGAGACCGGGTGAGGTTCATCGTGCCACAAACTTAATCAGAAGGTTAAACGAATAGGTTGACCTCATCCCCTTGGGGTCAATAGATATATGATAACATTTGGTCACCTCAATCATCCTGGAACAAGTTACGATCTCCATATTCCTATTCTCATTTGGAGTCCGAGGTCTCCTCATTATGGAGATTGCAAAACTTTCGTCTCATCAATCAATCGAATCGAAGCTGTTTACAAATATTTGCTGCTCCAACTTTTCGCCATCAACGCGAGGAAATAAAAATCAAAAACACACACACGCTATAAATATAATATTGTATGTAGAAGCAGGTGAAGAGGACAGAAAGAGAGAGAGAGAGAGGAAAGAAAAACCGGTTTATATAAAATTACATTAAAAAGTTCCGCAGACACACACAGCTGAGTTGCCAATCGACTTTTGAGGAACTTTTCCGGAGCCGAATCAGGTTCCGACGAGGAGCCACCTTCGTCTTCAAGGACAAGAGGTGGTGGAGGAAGGAGCAGAGAGTCCAAAGGATGAGAGGACAACAGGAGGGCGGCAGAGTCTCGTAGACATCAGGCACGACACAACACATCGCGGCAGGACGAACAGGGTCTCAAGGAAAACGACTTCGGGACGACAATGGAAGGGACCAGTGGATGAAGAAGGATGAAGAAGGAGGATGAAAGGACCATTGAAGGACGAAGGAAGGACCACAGGGGTTCCTCGGGTAGTAGCTCGAGGTCGTGCCCTCGCATGCATGCTGATCAGATTCATAAAATGTCTAACATGCAGCCGAAGTTGCGACGCCAGGACAACCGGAAGAGGAAGCGAAGACACGAACGAGACTCATGTGTTTCCGCGACAAGCGTTACACATGTGTCAGTGTGTGTGAAGAAAGTGGGTATTCATATGCCATGAGAGAGCGAGAGAGAGAACGGATGTCGCGTTGACAAAAATGCATTTTTAAACAACTGCTGCATCGCCGTTGCTTCACTGCTCCACGCTTCTGTCGCACCGACTGATGTCGAAATAAATGGTCAGACAACGAAGCGAAGGACAGACTGAGATAGAGACAGACAGACAGAGAGACACCCTTTGGCGGCACATAAACATGGCGTGGAGCGAGACAAAGTTTTTGGCAAACAAACGGAGCGGATCCGCAAACTCCGAAATTGGATGCATGAAGCAGCAGCAGCAGTCGTAGGGTCGGGCGAAATTGCCATAAAACCCAATAAAAGATGTAATAAGGAAGAGAAGCGACAGAAGGAGGCCCAAACCGACGACGGCAAGACAGCGCACGACGCAGACAGATCTTGAATCGGGATGTTTGTACCCCGTGGCAATGCCGGAGCAGATCCATTAGCGGAATCCTTCAAGGCGACAGGACCTCGTTGTCACTTGCAGCAGCAACATTTGTGAGTTATTGCTGCATTAATTTCCTCCTCGTTCCACCCAACGACCAGCAACAAACTCCACCACAGCCAGGAGTCATGCGGCTGACAGTTAGACAGAGACCGAGAGAGGGAGAGAGTGTGAGAGGGGAGTAGCTCAAAACCACATTAAAGTTGTCAACACAGAACTGTCGGCCAGAACATTCATCAACTAATGACAGCGGTCTGTTCCGGACAGGACAGCAGCACAGAGAGAGAGACAGAGCGTCACAAGACAGATATCATTAATTTCCCTGCGACGCCGGGTGGAGCTTCCGCCCCACTCAAATGGGAGGAAAAAGGACCCGCCATCGATTTTGGGGATCCAATATTTACAATAGGCCACTTGGGGTCCCTTTTTGGCCACTCCCCCAAATGGCTTCGCAGCAATTGTCGACGTCTTGGAGTCGTCGTTGCCAAGGATGAGAAGAGCCCAAAAAAGGAGCCAGCGAAAGAAAGATTGAAGGACGAGAGACGATTAATGACACAAAGGAGCAGAATATTGGACAAAGCCATCCTCGGTAATGGCTCTTAGTATGTCTTATACTCAAGGCCAGGAGCCAGGAGTCGAATGAAATTTACAGAGATCTACACGATAGCGATGATTGGAAAATTTCTTCGTCTTCACCAGGGATATGGGAAGAAGCGAGAGTAAGCGAGAGAGAGAGAGTGAGATGGGGAGTCATTCTTCACATGGCTAAGACTACTATTCCATGTCGTCGGGATATCTGTCTTCCCCGCCCCACCGTCTGACCTCTTCGACCCTCTCCCCCAACGACGACAGAACGCATCTCTAACTCGACTCGCCTCGTCTTGAACATGTCGTCTTCGTCTCGGAATTTAATATCGCTCTGCTGCGAATTTATTGCCCACTTGTACGGCAATTTATATCGACATGGTATTTCGCAGACATTTATCACGGTCGCCAAGCATGGTCACAGACCAAACCCAGTCCCAGTCGAGCTCAACCCGCCCGGACACCGTTGAATCGCGCAACGAACGGACGCCACGCATCGGCAGCGATGACAACGACAACGTCAGCAGTCAGTGTCCTGAATACACCTGGAACCCATGTCATAACATTCCACCAACCAAACGACAGACAGACAGACAGACAGACAGAGAAGCAGACAGAGAGATGATCCTTAGATAGCTAAGATAGACAAGCTAAGATAGAGAGACAAACTTAGGTTGAGATACGAAGTTAAGCAGAGGGACGAACTAAGACAGAGAGACGAAAACACAAAGTTGAAAACACGTGGACGACGCGACGTCACGACCCGATGCAGCGGCAACAATAATCCGTGTGTCATGTCGTTGATAGCATGGATGTTGTTGCCGTTCTCGTTTCTCTCGCTCTTCGACAACAAAATCTCCAGCACGAGTCTCCGCCATCGACTGTCTTCCTTCGTCCTTCGCGAGTGGTCCTTCGACTTGTCCGTGCTTGTCCTTCTACAATCTTGTCGCCATTACTGTCCTTAGCGAAGCGCAATCGTATCCTTGCGGATGTGTTTGTCGTCTTCGTCTTCCTCAAGTGTCCTGTGAAATCATATACAAGAGCAGGAGCGTGTCTTCCAAATTGTCTAGAAAATAAGTAAATGACAGCTTCGTTGTGCTGTTATCATTATCGTTGTTGTAGTTGGTTGTTATTGTGTTGTCGTTGTAGTTGTAGTTGTTTATGGTGTTGTTCTTGTTGTCAATGACGATGAAGTTGTTATTGTTGTTGAGGACATCAGGACGAAATCAGCTGGAAGGCGTCTCCTTCTCTGAAACTTCAGTGAAAAGTCTTCTCCTAAGATGGCCATTAGAAGACTCCACTCGATTTCAAACAATAAATTGTGAAACGATTTCTCTCCCGATGATATGGGACAATATAATCCCAAATACTTCAATGGTTGGATATTGAAGAAGGATCAAAAAATACCGAATTCTCCTCCTTACGGTTTGACCTCCATCCATCTTCATTTATTTCGAACTCCGCCGTCAGCCAACAAAAGCTGAGCATTTTCCACTAATTAAAAAAATAAAACCCAGCCACAACAGGACCAGGAATTCCTTCGTTATCCTCGAACAAGAATGAGTGAGTAAGAGAATGAAAAGATGAGATGAGAAAGAGAATGAAAATGAAGTTGAGGATGAGAAGGAAGTTGAAGATGAGAAGGAAGTTGTGGATGAGAATGAAATTGAGGATGAGTAGCGAACGTAATACGTTCGGGATTGCGTGGCAATCAGAGGAGAAGCCAGAGAACAATGCAAAGAAATCGCCTGACTTATAATCACTGCTTGAGATGGATGATGGGGAGATGGAGAGTTGGAGGAGAAAGGGAGATGCCTGGCGTTGAAAGAACTCTCGCTTTGTTTACAACTAATTTGAGCTCATCACCTGCGGGTCGAGGGGCGTGGCGTGGAGGGGGGCGGTGAAGTACTGCGATTACCTGGCGGGCATTCGGAATGAAAAACTCCTCGAGTCTGGATTCCGGACTGGACTCCGCCTTTTCCAGGTTTGTGCTGAATTCCCCGCCAACAACGAGAGTATTATCGAAATAAATTATGATCATTAGAGACGGCCGAGAGTCGGTCTGAGATCTTCTCTCTCTGGCTCTGTCTTTGAATTTCTTTCTTTCTCTCTCTCTCACTGGACTTTCTTTAATCCTGCTGGAGCTCGCGATACTCCAAGGAACCACCGGAGACATTATGCACTTCCTTTTTTTCTTTCAATTGTATTTTTCTTCTATCTTTTTTGCTTTACTTCTTTCTTGTTTTCTCTTCCCCTGGTTTTCTCTTTCCAGCTCTATCCTTCTCTCTGTTTGATCGCATTTGGCCGTCGTCCATTACCGCAGAACCAAAGACCAGAGCATTTCATGTGGTCTCCCGGCTCCTCTTAGACATAGTCCTTGTTCCTTCTATTGCTCCTGTTCCTACTTCTCCTCTCCGTCCTTGTCTCTTGAGTTGAACAAAAGAATTTCATTTTCTCAGAAATCTTGCATTGTTCATTGTAGCCGCTATTGTTGTTGTTATTATTGTTGTTATTATTGTTCTTGTTGCTCATGTTGTTCTTGTTGTTGTTGTCGTTGGAGCTCTTGCCGTGGTTGCTGCAACTGCCGGGATTTTTGTTATTGTCCTTTCTGAATCCTCCAATAGCTGTTGCTGATTCTACTCCTACTTTGTTGTCAGGATATCGTTCACGAAGCTTCCGTCTCCATATTATTTTTTTAATTAAGTGGAATTTCTACAAATGGATTGCGGTGACCATTGTTTGCCGTTTCATCCCAACCTCCATCGTATCGCATACCATTTCATGCTATCCCTCATTCCAATTTGTTCCGGTCTATTCAGAGTCGTCGTCGTCATCGTTCCGGACCATCATCCATCGTTTACCACTTTGCGTCGCGAACACAAGCGGTGTCCAAACACAGACACAAGCGATCCGCGACCTAGAGGTGGGCGTGGCATGGCGAGTGCCGGAGAGCAAACAGTGATTAGAGCTTGGCCACTAGGAGAAGGGCGTTTGTGACATGACAGGTTACAATGAAAGAGAAGAACCACGAGGACTAGCGATAGTCAGAGCTCCTCAAAAAAGGGAATCGAAATGAATGAATTCACCAACTCCAAAAATATTGGAGGTAGACGAAGGGTCTCGGTATTTGGATTGAAATTTTGAATTTTTAATATCGTGCCCAAAATGTCGAGTTGAACATTTTCGTGTCTTCTTCTTTATTCTTCATTCTCTTTCCACCTTTGTGGCCGCATGGGTTGTCCGCAAACAACTTCTGAATCCAAATCAAAGACATGCGAAGACTCGTCTCGTGTCATCATTGTTGTCAAGGTTATTATTGTTGTTGTGTTGTTTTTGTTGCATTGTTGTTTTTGTTGTTGCCATCCGCAGAGTTGCCAACAGTCCAACCTTCAGAGAGCGAGAGCCATGTGCAAAGGATAAGGATCTCCTGCCTTCGATAAAAATAAAGGAGAGGCATTTTTCAATAAATATCAGAGGCAATAACTTGGAATATTGACAAAAGTGACGTTCTTTCTTGTGGCCAAAGGAGAAAGTTATAGAATGAGACGAAAAGAGAGGGCGGAGGAGAGAGAAAAAGGAGAAGAGATAGAAAGATAAAAAGGGAGAAGAAGATTTTGTATTCAAATAAGGACACCCGCAAACTCGGAGACCATCTGAATCCTTTGAATGACATCCGAACTGAAGAGGCGGCCCTGCAAAAGGACATCGATGTCTATGTGGGAGGAGAAAGAATAGAAAGAGGCAAGGCGACGAGAGGAGAGGAGAACGTGAAGAAATGAACGTTATTGGTTTTTGTTGTGAAGTCCTCGGCTCCTTGGTTTTGACAGCCAGAATATTTGGAGAGAGTCGTCCTTTGAATGCCGCATGCCGAGCACAAATTATTGAACAGGACGAGCAGGATGGCATCCCTTCTCTCTATCTCTCCCACATGGGGAGCCGAGGAGCAGAAAAATCATGGCATTTAAATCCTTCTCAATGGATTCCAAGCAAATATTTTTGAATGACAATTGGATTTCGCCATCGCATCGCATTCGCCATCCATTCATTCTTCTTGGCGGACGCGCCGTGAAGCGAGCGAAATTGAAGGATTTGCAGTCAAAGGATATCGAGAGCCGATCCGAGTAAATATAATAACCTCTGGGTGCGTGCGCCAAGAGATCCTTGCGCCGCTCTATCGCCCTCTCTGTTCGACGCTCTTCGTCTCTCATAACGCAAACAAAGGGACTCCAACTTGGAGCCGGGTCGTCTTCGGCCCACTGAGGCATGCGAGATGAATTCAATGGACATTGGGAGGAGGAGGAGGAGAAGGAGGGCGTTGCTTTTGAAAGGCAAATTTTGCAGGATTCTCACAAGACAGGGCTTTGTCCGGAATTTCGGTGCATATTTGTGCGGAATTTATTGGATTTTCATCTGTCTATTTTGGCGCGTGTTGGACGACGTTTGGGCGTTCGGCAAAGGGTTTCATTCATTCATCGATCCTTGGACGGGGGGTGATGCAAACAATGAAGGATGAAGGAGAAGGAAAAAGTTCGATTGGTAAAAGGACAGTTGGAATTTTTTTATTGCGAGTAATAAATTGTTGCATACGTTTGGGAGATTCTGGCTCTGCAATAACCGAAGTCAATCAATTTGAAACGAATAATGAATTTGTTTCATTAAAGTAGATCAGATCAAATCGAAGTAAATCAATTGATTGGGTTTAATTGGGAATCGAGAATCTTGTCTTTCTGGTTTATGAAACATGCCTAAAAGTAAGCTTCACAATTTAAAGATTTAACAGGAAATACACAAGTAGATTTTCCAACATCTCCATCTGATATGAAATCGTAAAAATAAAAGTCCTTCGTTCTTTGTTGTTGCAGACTTCCTGCTGCTGCCAACATTTCGATTTTATGTGTTTATTTTTGTGCGAGTAAGTAATTGTATGTGTGTATGTGAGGTTGGCATATATGTGTGTATGTGAGCTTGGCATGTGTGCGTCTTTGTTGTTCCTTTGATTGACTGATCCAAGCTCTGGTTCGCCGCTTATTTACGTTTCGAAGGCAGACGAAGTGATGAAGAGGATCCCGTTGTGCTCCAGAAATAAAGAGATTTTGTTTTCCCCAAGAATATTTTTGACTGTTTTTTTTTAGCTTATCACCGGAACTTCCGGTTCGATTCGAGAAAACTTCCGCAGGGATCACGGGGAAGTGGGGTGGAGGTAAATTGTTGAAATATTCGAAAATACCAAATGTCAATCATATGCAGCACAGACCTATGACGAGTCCTTTGAATTGTCAAACGCACTCAAACACACACGAAGCTCCCCTTCACACACAGAAATCTCTTTTACGCATACACAGACCTTCCCTTCAGGAACGGAAATATCTCCCTCTCACATCCCCACCCAACTGCAGTCATAACAAAAGCTTTGATCGATTCCAAGTGTTTCCGAACTTCAGTCGATGCCGCAACTTTTCACCAAACCCCACCCTTCCGATTTGACTTCATGGCCCTGGACGTCGTTGTCGTCATCGTTGTCAATGTCGTCGATGTCGCCAGCTGGTGAACCAGCAACCGACAATCGACGGTCGCTCACGCTCGACTACCGACAACTGGTGACTGGAGGAAACGTTTTTCGCGCCGCAGCCAAAGGACGACGAGGATCGGGCGAAGACAACGGGGGATTTTTGCCCTCTCAGTTGTCAGAAGTTTACGAGCAGCTGCAGCGCCATCAGCGACAACAGTCACAAATGTAGCGGCAACAACAGCAATTGTTTTCTGTCTTAGGGGCAATAAATGAAATATCGTTGGCGATGCAGATGTTGCAAGCATTTGTTATCCCAACTGTTTATTTGTCTCTCGCTCTCTCTCTCTCTCGTTCTCTTTGTTTGTATCGTTCTGTTCTTCTTCTCAAGTGGGAGTAACATTTTGCAAACTACAAAACAAAAGCAAAAAAAGAAAAAAACGACGTAAAAAAAAACCAAAAAGGAAAACACAACAAAATAGAAAAAAAACAACAAGAAAAATAACAACAACAGACAATAACCATCATCGATCGAACCTTGCGGTGCTTTAAACATCGAACTCTCTCACGCTCACACCCACACACCAGCAGCATCAGCTTTAACTTCCGTTTCCGGATCCATTTGCGCCTCGTTCGCCTCTGACATTTGAGTGATGCGTCTGCAATTAGCGCGCGAGCTCGCAAACCTCCAACTGACACAAGCACACAAACAGACAGACAGACAGACAGACAAACATACAAATACACTCATTCACTCACTGACTCACACGCACACTTTGTTGAAGTCTCCATGGAGTCGCGTTGGCGTTTGTTGTTTTTCGTTATTTTCATGCTGTTGCTGATGCTGCTTTCACTTTCTTGACGCACATCAAGGGGTTTCATTTCGCTGTCAAGTGGCGGCCGGTCCCCCGTCCCCACCCTCTGCGCCCACCAACCGCACTAACACATTAACTCATTGCGTTGTCCTGGAGAACTACAGACGGTATTCAAAGACATCGAGTCTATGATATGTGATTGAAAAAATATCATTCTAAATTTGATCAAAATATTTTATTAAAAAAAAATAATCACATTTTGATGACTATATCGACTAAAATTATATCGATCAAACTTTTACCGAAAAACATATTGGAACTTTTCATGTCATGTTGCTATTTATGACAAATTTGATATCAATCAAAATTTATCGATATATCAAACTAAAATTAAATCAATACAATGTTTATCGAAATATCTGTCATTAATTTTAATCGATATATCAAAAATACATTTTGGATCAACAAAGTAGCGATCACTGATTGATTTTGAATTGAATATAGTTTAGAATTGAAACAAATTAATTTCATGGCTTTTCGAATTTTTCAGAGAAAGTACTCATCAATTCTACTGTGTAGTTCTTTGGCATCAGTGATCAAAAATGTAGGATATCCTTTGGTTCGCCCCGACCGAACGCCTTTCGTTGTGTGACTTTTGTTCTTCCCGAATTTGTAGGTGGAGTGCTTTGTTGTATTCTGATGCTGTTGTTGTTATCGTCCTCTGATGTTTGGTTGTTGTTTTCTGATATTGTTCGTGTATATTGTTTTTGTTGCTGTTTGTTGTTGCTGTGTGGTCGTGTTGGTATTGTTTGTGGTGTTGTTGTTATAATGACTTCCCGGCGTAACACATTATTTCTGGTAACGAGATAATTGTATAATGAAAAATAAACACTTGGCAGCACTGACAGCTCCGAGACAAGAAGAGTCTCCCAAGAAGCGCTTCTTCACTGCTCCAAGCAGCAGAGCATGAAAAAGGTTCCTCTTCTTGTTCTAATACTTCTTCCTCTTCTTCCTCTTCTACTACTTGTTCTTCTTCTTTCACTTTATCCTCTTCTTTGGTCGCTACTCCCCCATGTCCATTCTGTTGATGGAGCATCCTTTAGACACACCGTCTCTCTCTCCTTTCGTCCCTCCTGCTCGTTGATTGAGTATCATGTGTCGTCCTGGCACTGAGCAGCTTGACGCGTGATGGTTTCCCCTCTTCCAACCGCCACCGCCCGCTTGCGGAAGATCCTTAATTGAAAAATGGTGTACGATTCGCAAGACGTCGCCTCGCAACAATAATTGTCTTGAATTAAATTAAAGCAATACGATGAAGGGAAATCTTCGGAAAACCACAGAGAGAAAGACAAACGTGAACAAAAAACAAAAAAGGTAAAAGAAAAAAAGAGAAAAGAAACAAAACGGGGAAAAAACAAAAGTCTCCAGATGGAAAAAAAAAATCCTGAATGAGAAAGAAACACATCAAGGAAAAGGAAATTCACATCGAATGAAGATATTTCTGCAAATGAAAGAAATCCAATGCAGCTCGTTTTGATCAATCGACAACTTGAGTTCTCCCCAAAACTACCAACGAATTTTTCCGTTTGTGTTAATTCCTCGGCCAAGGAAAAATCCCTCCCAACCTTCTCCACCAACGACGTTCTCCCATCATCATAATTGGCAGCCAAAAATTATGCTGACGCTCTTGACTTCCGAACTTTCGCTAATTAATAACACGATTTGGAGCTGTTTTTCCCGCAACGTCATCGATAAATTGGATCCTCGACCAATGAAGCGAACGATGAGACGTTGGGGTTGGAGGGGATTATCGTAATTGATTATCATGTCAAGTCCTTAATTAAGTTGCAGGCGATCCCCAACCCAAGGACCACGAACTGAATGCGAGCAATAATTTATTCAATCGGAGGCGAAGGATGTTTGGCCTCCGGGCAGATTGAGATGAATATGCGAGGCGAGAGAATGGGGGATGGAAGGAGAAACCAAATGAATGAATAAAAGAAAGAATGAATTAAAAGAATGAATGAATTATGCTTACTTATGTATGTGAGGGATGGGGGTGGAGAATCCGAGTTGATTTTTCCTTTCCATTTGCGTACAAATGGATTCGCCGAGCACGCACGAATCTCGACGAGCCGACCGACCACATGCCTGCGCCTCAGGACCTCGCATTGACAGCAATATTTCCGTTCACTTGCTTCGCCTCACCTCGTGTCACCATCTTTTTATTGGCGCTTTCGCGAAATGACAGTCGGAGCGAGAAAGAAAAGGTGGAGTGGAATGAAAGAAGAGAAGGAAGAAAGGAGAAGAGCAGCTGCCGCACACGAAACTTTTTAAATTCAATTTACACTCACGCACACGCACACAACCATTTAAAATGCGACGCAGACACGCTCAGACGCGTCCGCCGAAGTTTTAAACGTTTCCGGTGCCGTGTGAACGAGGCATAACTTTTCATTAAAATTCATTAAAACTCGACGTCGCCCCCCCAACCCCCAGAACCAGAGGGAGAGAGAGTCAGAAGCTAAGAGAAAGAGAGGCAGAGAACGAGAAAGAAATGCCTTAAAATACAAATAAACAGTTTAAGGACGACAGCGGAAATTCGTCACATTGCTAGCGTTGGGATTCTCTGTCTCCCTCTGACTCATCGGTGTCGGCGGCACAGTGGGGAAATTGCGAAATCCATAAAACTTAATGGATGGCATCCTGCAGAGAGTCTGCAGAGTTGGGGATGGGGGGGTGGAGAGCAACGACAATGATTCAATGGCAAATGACAAAACTCGCAACAGAGCAAATGGCGGTTTCTCCTCCTTCTCTTGTCCATCGCTCGCTGGCCTCGGAGTCTTCCGCACGAGGTGTCCTTGCGTTGGTTGGTGCAAAAAGATCCTGTTTCCTGCGGTTTTCGAGGCGCAAACAAAACACGAAATCACGCAGAAAATGAAGAACTCACGCTGAGAGGCAGAGAGAATGGAAGGAGAACCAAAACAACAGGAGCAGGAGAAGATGACATAAGAAAGGAGAAAGAGAGAATGAAAAGAAAGAGAGGAAGCCAAGGGAGGGGAACCAAGAGAGGAGAACAAGAAAGGATGACAAGAGCAGAGAAGCGAATGAAAGAAGGAAAAGTGAGTGGACAAGAGATCATCTTTATGCGAAAACTTTTGTCCTCTTCGGGAAACACCAAGCGCCAAGCCACAAGCTGTCATATCCTTTGAATATTCAAAACATATTGTGTTGTATCCGCTCGCATGACGACAACAACAAAAACTACAACAAGAACATCAGGAACGACAACAAGAACAAGAACATCAGGAACGACAACAAGAACAAGAACATCAGGAACGACAACAAGAACAAGAACATCAACGACAACAATGCGAACAATCGAAACAATGCAGAAAACGCATGCTTTTACTTTCGTGAACTACATTTTCCACACTGTACTCTGTATGCAGGAAGAGCAACAAGAGCAACAATAATAGTACAAGAACCAGCAACAACAATAGTACAAAAAATAACAACAATTGTACAAGCAACAATCAGAACATGAAGATGAGCAACAAAACGAACACGTCCACTTGTATTTATGAATATCCTTAAAAATATATTCACATACAAGAGAAAAGAGAGAGAAGGAAAGAAAGAAAGTGCAATTGATCGAAAAACGAGTGTGACCTCGTTTTGCGGTTGCCATGAATTTTAAAAACAATCCAGAGTTTAACACAGAGTATCAAGAGAAGTCCCAAGCCACCGCCAATAAATGGGTCACCAATGACCAAAAGCCCCAAAGCCCCAAATATCCTCACAATCCCTCTGGTGGAGAAAAACTTCACCGCAAGACAAAAGTCATCATGGGTCAGTCATTGGGTATGGAAACCGCGGCATCAACGAGCGAAACCGCCATCAATCAAACAAAACAAAACCGAAAACACTTTGGTCTTTCGCCTCAATCGCAACAATCGCCGCTCTGATCGACGCAATCGTGAATCGCGTACACTTTGGCGTATGAGAAACATTTCGTTGGTTCGATACGAAAAGACTCTTTTTCATTCCATTGATTTCGATGGCCCCAAAGTTTCCTTTATGATTTTTTCCTCCATCGTCGTAGTTAAGGTTGAGTGGTTGCTGCCACTGTTGTTGCTGTTTTTGTTGTTGCAATTGTTGTTGTTCCTGACAGCAGAAGGCATTGCAAGTGAGCTTCGACAACGCATTCTCCGAAGAAAAAAAGAGAATTCAATTTGCAATTGTGAGTAGACTTTTGACGATTGCTTGATGGTTTTTATTGCTTTTGTTGTAGCTCTTGGTGCATCTGTTGTTCTTGGTCTAGTTGTTTTTAGTCCTGGTGCTGTTGTTGTTCTTCTTGGTCTTGTTGTTTTTCATCATTCAGCAACTGTTCGAACGATCCCTCGGCGTTCCGTCCAACTCGGACTCAAGCGCGACTCACGACTTGGGTCAATTAAAATCAAAACGTGACGAGGTCGTCAGTACCATGAAAAAGTCTTGGTCTCCTTCCTCTCGTCATCCGCAGTGCGAACTCTAACAACCATGAAACCCATGATGGTCACCTTAGAACTCGTGCCCCATTCGCTCAGCGAAACGACTTCTTTTAATTTTAATGATTGGAAACCGCATGTAAAATGAAAAAAAAAAGAAAAAAAACCCACGATACAACGGTGACGGGAGTCAAAGTTATGAACCGGAAGCGGAAACCGTAAAAAAGTTGCGCCATGTACGATTTTTATAGTTTTTATGGACGAAATCGCGAATACAAAGTGTTTTTTAACTGTAATTAGCGAGCGCGGTTTAATGGTTTGTTAACGCGGACTTTGTTGTTGATGTCGATGATGACGGCGACCATGAGACGATGATGATGACTTTGAGACAATGGCTATGATGACTACGACTATAATGATGATGACTATTATGACGATGACTATGATAACAATGTTAGAGACGATGTTTAGGATGCGAAAGAGTTGAGGACAGAGCTCAAAAAAACCTTCTCTCAGCATCAATGCACTGCGAGAAAAGGAGGAGATTGAATTTTCCACCAAGGATTCAATGCATCGATCCCGTAGACAAAGAAATACCAGCATCATTGCATCCAGCATCAAGAGTCGTCGAGACCGAAAAATTAACATCGAGGAGCGCCGGAAGCGATGCAGGACTCGTCGGCGATGTCTGCCATTCGAGCCAATGTCTGGCATTGAGACGGAGGCTGTCTGTGACTCTGTCTGTGTCTCTGGCTCTGTCTGCGTGTCTATTACGATGCCGTCTGAGCCATCCTTCCTTCCCTCAACTCCAGGTTCCTCTCGTGCTCGACGACTATCAGCCGTTCTATCTCTCTGTCTGCCTGTCATCGATTTCTATTCATCGGATTCTATTTCGGGCCCGATTGTAAGTAGGGGCCAAAACCCCTCTGCCTCTCGGCCCAAACCTCATCCGGAACTGATTCGCTCCATGGATCGAATTCGATGCGGTGGCTCAGCTCGCATTCCCTGAATTTTGCCAATTATTATTCCGAAACGCTGAACTTTGTAGTTGTTACCATAGTAGTTGCTTTTATTGTTATTGCTACACTTGACATTGTTGTAATTGCTGTTGTTGTTATTGTTGTAATTGCTGTTGTTGTCATTGTTGTTGTTGTTGCTACCATTGTACTTGTAGCCTTTCAAAATCCCAAAGTGCAGCAGAACAAAACACACACCCATGGATGGATGCATTCAACATCTCCCCATCTCATTTACTCTTTCTCTCTCTCTATTCTCCTCTCTCTTCATTCTTCCCTCTCTCTGCCCCCTCTTATTCTGTCTCTCTCAGCAACTCAATTGAAATCCGTGCAATTTTCAATTAAAATTAATTTCATGTCTTTTACATTCGCATGAGACCGCCTGTGTATGGCTGTGTATGGCTGATGGTGTATGTGTGTGGGTCTGTTGCTTGTCTGTGTATTGGTGCATGTAATAGAGGTAGTGTTACTGTTGTTACTTTTGTTGTTATTTTCGCAGACTTTCGAAAATTGCAAACCTCAAAATACATTTTCAATTGGCTTTTATGCAAATATTTGCAATAAATTTTGCACATTTCTTTGGTATCGACTCCAACACGCCAAAGGTACAAGATGTTGTCGTTGTTGCAATTGATGTTTTTATTGTTGTTATTATTGTTTCATATTCAATATCAAATAGTTTGGAGAGAAAATTGAGAACATTGCGATTGTTTACATCCATTCAAGATTGACCAAATTCAATCGTGTTTGCATTGCAATAAAATTTACACAGTACTTGATGAAGATTTACTCTCGTATGACCTTGAGCATGGACCTCTCATACCCTCTCGGCATATATGATAGGTCTAAGGTAGTCGTTTATTTTTACTCCACAGACTAGAACCAGATTGCAATATTCTTATGAATACTGATTTTCTTGCATATGGAAGCTAGAAAGTATTCAATGATATGTTCCATATTTTATTACGACAAATTTCATTTATGCAAATCGGCTGCTCTCTCACTCTACCATATCCCACATATCCCAATTCGAACCACATGATTCGGAAACCATGTCGTATTTTGAATATTTAATCGAATCGAAAGCCGTGCTTAGACCATCTTCTCTAATCACCACATTCGACAACCTCGACCTGGACTTCGGCCACCTGAGACAACTGCATTCTTGGAATGTTTTTTGCTTTTGCACCAAACCACTTCCTTCCAACATCCTTCGATATGTGGTATAGAGAAGCATAGAGGAAAGCATTGCACGAAAATAATATTCAAACAAAAGTTGAATCTGGAAATTGATATCAAATCACTTTACGTGCTGGGCATACGAATGGCACGACAAGCAGACACCCAGGCATTCCTAGAGACATTAGCACAGAAAAACAACTTCAACAACTCACTAGTAACACAAACACATTCTCATACATACTCACATACACTCAATGCCAACCTCGTCTCAACGTAAGGAAAAGTGAGTGTGAGACTCTGACTTTGTGTGTGAAAGTAAGTGGTTGTTTGTGAATGTGCATATGTGTGAGTGTTTGTGTGTGTGTAGTAATAAATGTTGAGGACAATGTTGTAAGTGAAATCGTGCGTTGCTTAAATAGTTCCATACGTTGAATACTGCTCAACGCTTCCTTCCACTCATCGTCCTTCCTCTTCTTCGACTATTGCTGCTCTTCTTCGTCTATTTCTATTGCTGCTCCCTTTCTGTTGCCATTAACATATCTCGTTCAATTTGCGTAATTTTCTCGTTCGCACAATAGTTGTGTGTTGATTGAAAATTAATAGTAGAGCGGAAAATTGAAACCGGAATAGCATAGGTTCTCGAAATCCCACCGATATGGTTTCAGTGCAATATTATGTATTTGATAGTAATCATTGGACCGGATAACATAAGCCAAAAATAGGGCACGTTCTTTTCATTGACTTGAAAAACCACTTGAAACCGCCAATCGATAGCGAATCTCTGGACAATCAGTCAGTGAAAATCGCAAATCTCGGGAAATTCAAATGTTTATGGTCTGATTATTAAAGGCTCTTTGGAGTAGAAGTCGTTTATCGCACGTTAATTCCTTGATATTGAAATAGAATTCCCAAGATAACTGTCCGAAGCCGCGTGAGCTCATTTATCGCAGACAGCAGAAGTGTTTGAAAACAAACACCGACGCAAGGCAAAAAATCTATTTATTTACTTATTTTGATTTTTTTTTCCATTCCGATAGTGATAACTAATTGGGTTCGCCAACCTGTCTATAAAAGCCTGCGGCGTTTGGCAGCGCATTCATTGACTACTTGCAGTAGAGACCATGAAATTCTTGATTGTTTTCGCTTTGGCCCTGGCCACCGCCTCGGCCGGATTCGTGGCCACGCCCATCCATCCACGCGACCTGCCCGCCGTCGCCGATGCCGAGGGTCGCATCACCAACGGCATGGATGCCGCCGAGGGCCAATTCCCCTACCAGGTCGGACTATCCTTCTCCAGCTCCAGCGGTGGCTGGTGGTGCGGTGGCTCCATCATCGGCACCAACTGGGTCTTGACTGCGGCTCACTGCACTAGCGGGTAAGTGAAACTACTACTCTCTAGAAAACAACCGATAACCGATTTCTTTCCATTTCTTTAGTGCCTCCTCCGTCACTGTCTACATGGGCTCCACTGTTCGCACCAGCCCCAAATTGTCCTACACCGTGTCGAGCAGCGACTTCGTTCAGCACAAGAGCTACAACTCCTTGATTCTGTCGAACGACATCTCCCTGATCAAGATCCCATCGGTGACCTACACCACCTACATCAAGAACATCGCTCTGCCTCCGATCGCCTCCTCGTACTCGACCTACTCCGGACAGGAGGCCATCGCCTCCGGCTGGGGATTGACCAGCGACTCCGCCACCGCCGTCGCCTCCAAAATGCAATACGCCACCCTGCAGGTCATCGACAACACCGTCTGCTCCCAGACTTACGGCAGCCTCACGATCTCCTCGAAGACCATCTGCACGGCCACGCCCAGCGGCACCTCCACCTGCAGCGGTGACTCTGGCGGCCCATTGGCCCTGGTCTCCACTGGTCAGCTGATCGGCGTCACCTCGTTCGTGTCCAGGGCCGGCTGCCAGTCGGGAGCTCCAGCTGGATTCGTCCGCGTCACCAGCTACTTGGATTGGATCAAGGAGAACACCGGCATCTCTTACTAATCAAGTCAACCAACCGAATACGAACTTTGAATAAACTCTTCGATATCATGTGAACTTATGAGTGTTTTTCTTTTTTGAGTACATACTGAGTAATTATTCGCCTTTATATCAGACATCAAGAGGTTCCAGACGACATTAGTCACGTGTAATAGACAAAGGGCCGACTTTCATTAACGATTTTAACTTCGAGTACATGGTTATCAGACAATCGATTTAGAGTCGTCTACGAATTTATTGAACTCCATGAACTTTCCTTATCGAAAGAAATTGCTTCAATTTCGGTAGCATATTTCGAAATAGCATAAATTGGCCCAAATACCAACGATATAAAAGCCTGTGGCAGTTGGGGACATGATCATTAAGTATTGAATGCAGTCGCCATGAAATACCAAGTAATATTCGTGTGTGCTTTGGCCATTGTCTGGGCCGGATTCGTTCTCACAATGGAGATCCCTTTGGAAAGGCAGAGTTTACCTGTATTTTCCGAGGGCCGGATCATCAATGGAACCAGTGCCGAGGAAGGACAATTTCCTTATATGGTCTTACTTAAATTATCTATACCCATAAAAGGAAGTATATCATATGGGTATTGCACTGGAACGATCATTAGTGACAGATGGATCATGACAGCTGCCCATTGCATTGATGATGAGTAAGTAATGATTGTCCTATAATCAAGATTTAATCTCAATATATGTGTTTTAAACAGCGTTGTTTCTGTGGATATTCACATGGGTTCCACAAATTGGAAAACACCGCAACAAATTATCACAGTTTCAAGCGACAAGTTCATCCAGCATCAGGACTATTTACCGATAATTGCCTTAAACGATATTGGCCTAATCGAAACGCCGCAGTTAAACTTCAGCTCCAACATTAACAAGACTCTATTGCCTACTCTCGGATCAAACTACAACTACGCTGGAGAGCAGGCAACTGCTGTCGGTTGGGGAAAGACCTATGGTAACGCCATAAATGTTACCGATCAATTGCAATATGTCACTCTTCCGGTTATTACCCATGGCGAATGTCGAAGTTATTTTTTTCTTTTGTATTTTAATACGAAAGTCATCTGCACAGGAAACGTTCATAATAAATCAACCTGTAATGGTGACTCCGGTGGTCCTTTGATCTATGATGGAAAGCAAATTGGTATCACATCATTTGGTGTAAAAGGTTGCGAAGGCGGTTATCCGAGTGGATACACCCGAGTCACCGAATTTCTGCAATGGATCAAGGACAAAACCGGGATTTCATACTAATTTATACCATATGCTATAATTCACTATATCCAAATAATTCATCGACTTTTGCAATTATTTAGTTTTCTAAGTAATTTTTGTTAAAATTTCTAGGAATTGTAGTTAAACATGTAAACTTCCAACTTTTTCAATAAAGGAAGAATAAATAATACAACTCAAATAATATTTCACGAATCTTTATTTGCCATTGTCGAACATTGTTTAGTAGGAGATGCCGGTCTTCTCCTTGATCCAATCCAAGTAGCTGGTGACACGGACGAAGCCCGCTGGAGCACCGGAAGTGCAGCCAGCGCTGGAAACGAACGAGGTGACACCGATGAGGGTGTTGGCATTCTCCAAAGCGAGTGGGCCGCCGGAATCACCGTTGCAGGTCGAGACGCCGCTGGGGGTCGAGACGCAGATGGTGTTGGAGGTGACCACGGAGGATCCGTAGGTGGCCTGGCAGACGGTGTTGGTGATGACCTGGAGACGAGCATAGTTCAAGTAGGTCGACACAGAGGAGCCTGCGCGAGAGAACATTAGTAACGAGCGAAGAATATGAACGTGGTCAAAACTTACTGTCGCTGGTGCGGCCCCAGCCGGAGGTGATGGCGTAGCTGCCGGAGTAGGTCGAGTAGGAGGAGGCGATCGAGGGCAGCTTGATGGCCTGGATCTCGGTGGTGTAGGACACGGCTGGGATCTGGATCAAGGAGATGTCGTTGGAGAGGGTGGACGACTTGTAGCCGGTGTGCTGGTAGATCGAGCTGGAGGTGACGGTGTAGGTGGCCTTGGCGACGGTGCGAGTGGTGCTTCCCAAGTACACGGTCACGGAGGAAATGCTGCGCAAACGTATTCAAGGTAAGTCGAACCGGTTGAGGATCAAAAAGTTGAAGACTTACCCATCGGTACAGTGAGCAGCGGTCAGAACCCAGGTTTGGCCGATCAAGGAGCCACCGCACCAGAAGCTACCGGCGCTGGACTTGAGCGAGAGTCCGACCTGGTAGGGGAACTGGCCGGAGGAAGCCTTATCGCCGTTGGTAATGCGTCCCTCGGGTTGGGCGGGCAGATCGCGCAGGGTCACCGGGGTCTCTGGGACGGAGTAGGCAGAGGCCGTGGCCAAGGCCAGAGCAAAGACGATGAGGAACTTCATTACGAGTTTTAACAATTGCTGAAACAACTGATAGCTTCGCAAGGAAATCACGGCCCTTTTATAGTGGGCCATAACGGGATTTGCATTTTATTAATAACACAGGTGCCAGATAAGGAAAAAGTAAACACAGTATTATATATTTAGTTTATTCGCAGAATGGTAAATGAAATCAGTCTTTATATAAACCATATTGACGTTTTTTTGTTTTAAACCATTATAATCAAAATAATTGGCTATCTCCGGTTTTGCCGTTAATAGACGAAACGGCACGATTATTCAGAGTTATCGAAAATTCAAGACGATCGCTTCCCACAGATAAGTCCCGTTTATTTAATTGTTTTGATAGAAAGCCATTTAATTTTCCCACTTCTTGTAGATTCGTGGATGTGCGTCAGAGAGAGAGTTGAGAAAAAATAAATGGCGATAAAAGTGTCCTTATAGAGAATTCGTTATCATCATAATTTGATTAATTCTGAATCGAAGTAAGAAGAAATTTTGAAAATGACCAAATTATGAATTTTCCATGTAAATTATAAAATTTTGAATTTCCTTAAAAAATTTTGAATTTTCTATGAAATAATTTTAAATTTTCTATGAAATAATTTTGAATTTTCTATGAAATAATTTTCTATAAAAATGATAAAATTTTAAATTTTCCATGAAATTATCAAATTTCGAATTTTTCATGAAAATTATAAAATTTTGAATATTCCATGAAAATTATAAAATTTTGAATTTTCTATGAAAATGGTCAAATTTTGAATTTTTTGTGAAAATGGAAATTAAGCATAAAAAAACAACCCACCAACAACCAAGCTTTAAACCATTCTCAAACGAATGCCGCAAGTTCACCGCAGATGGCAAGAAGCATTATTTCACAGTGCATTTCAAACTGTGAACTCACCATACCGCAATTTACCATCTCAGCTGTCAAATTCGAGTGGTGAAATCGCTCTGCGAAAAACAGAATATTATGTAGAATGTTAAATTTTGCAATTTTTTGGAGATCAGCTCGATACTTATCTCTTCTTTGCAAAAGTTCACCGTTTTTTCCAATTGGATTTGATTTTTTTTTCATTTTTTTTATGCCCTCCCTGAAAACATTGATTTGCGACCCTGCCTAATTTGAGATAACATAAAATGAACTCACCACACCGCAATTCACCAGCTCAGCTGTCAAATGCCGAGTGGTGAAATCGCTCTGCGAAAAACATCAACAAACTGTATGTGAAAAAAACACTGTGCATAAAAAAAAAAAAAAAAATGATGAATTAAACAACAATTATGGACCGCATAGTTTATGGAATTTCTGCAATAAATTTCCAGCAAAGTGTAAATGAAATTGCGAACGAAAATTGGTGAGAAACGACGACAAGCGGAGAAAATGTGGAATTTCTTTCGAGTCTTTCTTTGTTCTTTCACAGTGCCCCGAATCATTTTGCTGCTGCCACAACAACAACAACCCCACCGAGTACTGCCTGCGCGGCCATGGAGGAGACATCGTCGTCCAATGTGGTCGACTTCAATTGCCTCCCCCCGGTGCCCATCAACCACTTCCAATCGCTGGCCACGAGCGCCGCCAAGGCCTGTGAGCCATCTGCGGCCAGCGACAACGAGGACGAATTGAACAGCTCGGCCGAGACGGTGGCGGCGGATGACCTCTGCGGGCCCTCGGGTGCCACCAACTTCGCCAACCGTCGCAAGATGCCCCCCAGGGCTTCCAAGGAAAACAGCTCGCTCTCCCGGACCAAGCGACGTTCCATTCTGAAGCCCACCAAGCGGCTGGCCAAGACCAGCACCGATTTGTCTTCCCTGCGGCCGGCGGACATCAAGAAGATCTATCTGAACAAGAAGCTAACCAACTTCTGTCCCTCCAAGTTGGAAACAATCTTCGAGGAGCCCGTGGGCGGTGAGGCCGACAGCGTCAGCAGCCAGGTGCGCTTCATCGGCGCCCGCAAACTCAAACGATCGCTGTCCTTCTGCGATGGTCTCAACACCAAGAAGACACTGATCAAACAGCGACGTCTGAAAATCAAGAAGACCTTCGGCAAACGATTCGCTTTGAAGAAAATATCGTTGGAGGACTTCCTGCACCGTCTGAATAAGAGCTTCGATGAAACCGAGGAGGGCGATGACGAGACTGAAACGAAGGAGACTGAAGCAACGGCCACTTCTTTGTCGGAGGCAATGGATGCCGACGACATGGACGAAGTGGACATGCTGGGGGAGGGGGAGGAGAAACTTAAGACTGTGTCTGCCGACTTGCTGCTGCCCACGCCCGATGGGGGCGTCCTAATCAAATCGAACTCGTTCAGCGGCGGTTGCGGTGGCTCCAAGCGTGTCAAGGCCGACTCCAACAAAGTATTAAGATAGGAAACCACTAGGTGCCTAAGACAAAAGTACAAGTCGCTAAAAGTGCACACGAGATCCATTTCATTGACATTCATCTGAGACATTTGTACTACGTGCGACCTAATCGCCGATCTTGTGTATCATAAATGTAAAACCAATAAGCGTTCAATGTTTTTACTTCATTCATCTTTTTACACTCTACTAAATACTGCGTTCTTCATTGATATTGATTTGTGTTTGTTTTTATTTCTTTTCAATTTCCTGAGTTAGTACATTTGTTGTTTTCGTTTCCCAACGACTAGCGATATTATTATATCTAGTGCGCAGTTCATTTATCTGTGGCGATATCAGTAGTGCGTTAATCCAATCCAGATACTGGGAAACTCTCGTCAGCACCGTTGGACTGTCGCACTTTCGGCCGTAGGACGTGAGGCCCACCAAAGTGTGCAGCCCGGTTGATGGATCCCTGTGGACCAGCGGCCCGCCGGAGTCGCCGCGGCAAGTTGTGCGCTCGGCACTGCCCTCGAGACAGATGTTTAGCGAGGAGCTGAAATAGTGATAGCGCCTGCAGGCATCGTCCGGCATGATCCGCAGCTCAGCCGCATGCACGGTGGCTGGGCGTGGCTGCGAAGCATTTCGTGACGTTCGCCCCCAGCCGCTGGCGATCAGGAGGCTTCCAGGTTCCAAGCGAGAGAAGTTTTGCGAGGGCAAAGCTATGGCTTGGATGGTAGCTGGGGGGAACACAGAACGAATGGGGATTTCTATCGAACAACAGAACGAAATCGAACGAACCTCCGAACTCCACCGGCTGCGGCAAGTGAATCATTGCAATGTCATGGAGCACGTAGCGTGGCGTCCACTCCTCGTGCAGCAACATGTGACGTTGTTCCACGGCCACGGTGATGCCCGACTGGCTGGCGTTGCGGACGTTGTGAGCCCCGATGTACAGAGTGGCCTGGTCGACACTTGGGAAGGAAGTTAGTGGGATTCTCTTTGGTCAATTCCTCCAACATACCCCTTGAGGCAGTGCGCCGTGGTCAGGACGAACTCGCGTCCAATCAGGGCTCCTCCACACCATCCCCTTCTGCCGGGAGGATCCTGTGCGGCGATGCCCACCAGATAGGGAAACGCATGTGGCTGGGCTTCGGCGCCGCCGATCACTTTCAGATGCCGCTGAGAACTGTCCGTCTCCGGGACGTTGCACAATCCACAAACCACAAGCACGAGCAAAACCTGCTGCAAACGCGACCACATTTTGTAACCGACTGGCGCCGACTTCCGATCGTGGTAATCGTGGAGGCGCCGTCTTGTGTATTGGGTAACCGAGAGTCTGTCCCAGTCCAGTCCACAACTTTCTCCCCCCCAAACAAAGTACGACGACGACGACGCCGAGCACGCAGAAAAACTTTTTATTTGCATTGCTTTGAACTTGAATTTGTTTTAGGAATTTCAAATTGTCAACGACATCGCAGTGAGGTCTGCAAGTGATCGACATGTGGTCTGTAAGTGATCAACAATTGTTGGTGGGCTTCGTTGGACTTACATTGGTAATGGGGAGGTGAGGTTAAAGCCAACTTTTATACAGAATGACTCTAGGAATTAGGAGCTCCCTTGTCTCTGGTGACTTCGATCGTCTGCGACATTTACAACGGGCAATAAATCGTTTAAATTCATTAAATCGGAGGCTTTTACATTGACTGCCGTCAGAGTGTCAGCCATCGATTGGAAAAAGCCACAAACAATGTCCGATATCTTCCATGATTTACACCCGTGCACAGTTTATGAACGAAGATAATAAAATAATAGAAAATATAATTGTTTGATAGACAATCGCAATTGGCAGTAGAAATTTGATTTCAATGTCACCTCACAGTGGGCTTAAGATAATATTATTTGGTAGACGCACTTACCATTGTTGTTGTTGTTTTGATGTGTTGTTGTTGCTTTGCTCCAGGGCGATATCTCCTACTTCATTCCGTCATTATATTCCCTAGACTTCTTTAAAATTTAATTTTCACAACTTTTAAAACACTTTGAATATATTTTTCACAAATTTATTTTTTTTTTCTTTCCATTTTTTTTCCATTTTGAATTTATTTTCTTATATTTCGAACACCTTACTCACAAGCATTTTAGATTTTTCCAAAATTAATTTTTTATTTTTTTCACTCCTTTCTCAACTTTAAACTAATTTTATTTAAAAAAAAAGAAATCTCACTGACATTTTTCTAACTTTTAGAAAAATTATTTTGAAACACTTCTTTTTCGCTAACTTAATGCTTTCTTTTCACGTTTTACTTTCCAGACTGAATTAATTTTTTTCTCCTTCGGAAAACTCACAGGCATTTTTCTATTTTTCAGAAATTAATTTGTTTAAGCTCTTCACGCGTATTTCGACTCGGAATTACTTTTCTTTAATTTTGAAAAACTCGCAGCCATTTTGCATAAACAACAACAATACGAGCAAATCCACTAAAAATCAAACGGGTCTCTCTCTCTCTCTCTCTCTCACACAAAGAGGAGTAGATCAAATGAAATATGGAAAGAAAGAGAGAGCAATTCGCATTCTAATCTCACAATGAACGGAAGTGAAACAAAAATTCGGAAATGTTGCCAACTTTTAGAGGAAACGGAAGTTAACGGATTTAAAATTTCGATTATAGTTTTGAAAAATAAAAAAAAATGTAAAAAAAAAATCAAAATATTAAAAACAAATATCTTTTACTAAATAATTGAAAAAACATTTGTCGCTGATTTATTCCCAGGTCGCCTATAAATGGTCGTCAACGGCCCCACATGCTCTCTCATTTAATCCCGACTTAATCGACGATCATTTTAATTACCCGAATTATTGTCTTTAACAGCGTTTAATAATCGCCCGATGTTATTGAAAACTTTAATAGAAGATAGTCATGGCGTTCGTTGTTCATGACTCTGGTCATTACATAATTATGGGTATTGTTATTGTTATGATTTGTTGTTGTTGTTGTTGTTGTTGTTGGGACGTTACCATCACCACGTCGTTCACGCCAATGATGTTCATTGCTATAGTTGTTGATTTTTTATTACTGCATTTACACTTAAAGTTTCGCATTAAATTTACATTTAAAGAAAGGTTTTCTTCTTTCTTTTCCGTAACAGGAAATGATTTATTACAAACAGCCACAGCAACAACAACGATGAGTAATACAAGAAAGGTTTAGTAAATCCACAATAATAACATTACGATATAGTAACCAACATTTAAATCAAGAAATAGGATATCTATTCAAGTCTAGCCAACTATATATATTATGGATAGATAGACATCGTGTAGAGCATAAAATTTGAGTTATGCGAATTTAGTTGTGGTTTTATGCATGAGTTGAATTTTCATTGTTGTTGCTTTTTTTTGGTGTTGTTGTTTGGTGTTTGGTAGGCGTTGTTGTTTTTGGGTAGATGTTGTTGTTGAGTTGGTGTTGGTGTTGTTGTTGGGTTGGTGTTATTGTTTTTGGGTAGAGGTTGTTGTTGGGTTGGTGTTACCAACATGCTACTGTTCGAAATAAAAACTTCGAAAACCGTAACCTGATAATCTAATTTAATATCGTTTCGTTTGGTGAAAAGTTGTAATTATCTTTTTTTTCCAATCTCTCCCAGACGGGGTGAACGTTGACGACTGCGGAGGAGGGAAGGGGAAGCTGGAAGTGGAGCCACGAAATATTGGTCAATCGGCCTGGAGCCGTTTCAGTGGTGTGAAGTGGAGTCTTGGGGAGTCTATACAGATGGCAGCATACCCAGCCATCTGTATATCCGGGGTTCTCAGAGTCCATAGAAGATGGCGAAATAAAGACCATCTGTTTTTAAATGTTTTTTTCAATGATCACAGTTTATCGATAACTTCTTCCCATCGAGAGTTTTGCATTGAAAATTCCTGAGTTTTTTGGTCCGATGACTTCCGACCTCCCTCATGGGCATCCCACAATCCCATGACCTTGTCCTCCCTCGATGCCTTTTCTTCATACGATGCCTTCCCAGGAAACGATCTGCTTCCAATGTCAATAACTTCTCCGCTCCTAATCAAAAGGTATTTGATCTTGATAGTCGGCAATTTCTGCAAACAAATTCGAACCAGCCGTCTTTGATGTGCGATTACCATCCATTTCTCCCATTTAATTACAAACAATAGTGTCGACAACAACAACAACAATAGCGTCGACAACAACAACAACAGCAGCAAGAAAACCTAACCTGTGAGAGACAAATGTACGATTTAATTGAAGGAAATATTGAAATTAAAGAGTAGCAACAATGATAACAACAACAACAACAGTATTAACATCTTCATTCAATGGCAACAGTTGGAGCGAAGCGTGCCACATGCGAAGAGACAATGATGCAACAACAACAAAAACAACATAACAACATAACTATCATCAACAACACAACCCACACCAACATCGTCTGGATGGAACCCAACGATCGTTCCACTGCCGCCAAATCAATTGGTAAAGCCCTATAGACCGTGGTGGCAACACCAACAACTCCGAACAACTGTTGCCACCAACACCGCCGCAACAACAATAACAATATTAACAACAACAAACTCGACTCGATCGAGGGTCGGAAATTTATTTAAGCCACACCGCGGGCCCACGGGCAACCAGTTGGAGCGCGCGCGCCTCCCCAATCGCATTGGACTAAACTCAGCTCAAGACTCTACCACAACTCGTCGTTATCGTTACCGTAGTTGTCGTCGTCGTTGCCATGATCGTGCAGTGGTCTCCGTTGGTGTGGCTGCCACTCGTGGTCGCCGCCGTCGACTGGGACAGCGTGAAGCCGATGTTCCTGGTCTCGATGTTTCCGCCCGGGAATTCGCCGATGGCTCGAGCACACCCCAAGGAGCCGATGGTCATGGACCTCGAGACGGAGGTGATGCGTCCGGAGATGCTGCGCGGCGGCGTCATGGCCATGGATCGGATCTTCGGCGGCAGCCCGGCGGACACGAAGTCGTTCCCCTATCAGGTGGGGCTCCTGCTGCAGCGACCCAAGGGTCTCTACTGGTGCGGCGGGTCGCTCATCTCGGACGAATACGTCCTGACGGCGGCCCACTGTGTGGACATGTGCGTAGTCGACGGAGAGATTTTCGGGGAATCGATATCGAACTTCAGTCTCTTTCTTCTGTTGCAGGGCCAAGAAGGCGCTGGTCTTCCTGGGCGCCCACGAGATCAAGAACGCCAAGGAGCCGGGCCAGATCCGGATGCGCGTCACCCGCAGCGATTTCACGATCTTCCCCACCTGGAATCCGCGCCGGCTGAAGGACGACCTGGCCATCGTGCGGCTGCCGGAAACCGTCGAGTTCACAGGTGAGTGAAAGACGAATGTGGATGAATGATGAATGAAAGATGAATGTGGATGAAAGACGAAGGTGGATGAAGTAGGATCTTGATGGAAACCTTATTTTGCAGACAAGATCCAGCCGATCTCGCTGCCGAAGGCGAGCTACGAGCGCCGCAGCTTCAAGGACAAGCTGGCCATCGCCTCCGGCTGGGGTCGCTACGCCACCGGGGTGCACGCGATCAGCAACGTTCTGCGCTACGTCAACCTCCAGGTGGTCGACGACGGCGCCTGCAAGCAGAGCTTTCCGCGCTCCTACCGCCCGACGAACATCTGCACAAGCGGCCGCCGGGCGCGCTCCACCTGCAACGGCGACTCCGGTGGGCCGCTGGTGCTGCGTCGCAAGAACTCCAAGAAGCTCGTCCTCATCGGCGTCACCTCGTTCGGCAGCATCTTCGGCTGCGATCGCGGCTACCCGGCGGCCTACACGAAGGTCGCCTCCTACCTGGACTGGATCGGCGACGAGACGGGCGTCGAACCCCTCGAGGAGTCCTCATCGTCCTCGTCGTCGAACGCCGTCCTGCTGCACAAATACTATCGCGACTACAAGCGCAACAAGCTCCGGAAGCGGAAGGAGCCCTACGTCGACCCCGAGGAGGACACGACGTTGGGTCAGCTGGGCGTGCAGCCGATTCACCAGAGCCTCCCGTGGGCCGCTGGCGGCAACAAGCGGGTCCTGGACGAGCACATCGACGAGCTCCTCCGGCCGTGGTAGGAGAATCAACAACGAAACAATTGCACCCCAAATACACAGCTTTAATTACAATAAGAACTGACTGCCGTTTTATTCAAGCATCCCCGTCCTCGCTTTGATCCCTCCTACCCTTGAGCACATCATCGCTGATCCTTGCACTGGTGTAGAGATATGAAAGAGGAGAAGAAGGAGAATCCAATAGAATAGACACAAAATAGTTTCAGGTCTTAATAAGTTTTATTCAATCAAGGAGTAATTTTCATCGGTTGGCCACTCCGCTCTTCTCCTCGATCCACTTGAGGAAGGAGGTGATTCGTGTGAAGGCCGCCGGGAAGCCGACCTCGCAGCCGAGGCTGATCCCGAAGGAGGTGGCTCCGATGAGGATGTTGTTGGCTGCGCCGTCCACCAGCACCAGGGGGCCGCCGGAGTCGCCGTTGCACGTGGACTTCTTGTCGTTCTTGGAGCTGGTGCAGATGTTCGACTCCTTCACCATGCCGAAGTAGTAGTTGTTGCACACGGAGTTCGACACGATCGGCACCTCGATGTAGCGCAGGACGTCGGTCACCGTCGCAGCAGCTGTCGATCGAAACCAAATGTGAATTCATCACAGGAAGAAAGGAGAAGGAGAACAACATGATTCTTACCATCGCTGATGCGACCCCAACCAGAGGCGATCGCTCGAGCGCCCACGTAGCTCGAGGGTTCCTCGGAGATCCGCGGCAACATGGCCGGCCGGATGTAGTCGTTGAGGGCCAGACGCACCGGCAGCTTCAGCAGGGCGATGTCGTTGACGATGTTGGCCGCGTTGTAGCCGGCGTGGACGTGGATCCCGCGTCTGCCCACAAAGATCACCTGCCGACCGCGCTCCATCCGGTCGCTGCGATTCGTGGTGCCCGCGTACACGTCCACTCCCTCAATGCCCACCGCACAGTGGGCCGCCGTCAGGACCCAGCGATCGGAGATCAGGGTGCCTCCGCACCAGGCCCGTCCTTGGGCCAGGTAGAGCATCAATCCCACCTGGTAGGGAAACTGCTTCGGCTCGGCCAAGGAGCCGTTCGTTATGCGCCCCTGAATCATCCCACTAACATCGGTCTCTTGTGATGACCGCGGTTTCAGCTGGGAGTCCAGCGATCTGTCCTTTATTCCTGTCGACTGCTCCTCGAAGGACTGTCCCTTGAAGGATGGCTCCTCGAAGGACTTCGCACTAGTCCCACCTGGACTTAGAATCGCCATGGCGCACACAACTGCCACTGATAGAAACTTCATTATAACCGACATCTTGATATTTCCGCACTAGAATTACGTTCGCCTTGTCCGACCCGATATTTATACCAGTCCATCGAGCTTCTTCAACCACCCTTGAGCTACCCAAATATTTGTCTTAGATTGTACTGGGCGGTAATACCTTTATAGACTTCGTATGCATTGTCTAGAGAATTTAGTTGGGAAAGATTAATAATAAAACAATCGGTGGAAGTATTACGATGTATGGAAGAAAATACTGAGTACGACGATAATTTTATCGACATGTGAAGAGCTCCCTATAATTGTTGTTTGATTGGTATATTGATTAATGGTTCCAATAAGTCATAACAATGCACTCAATATTCATTCATTAATTGAATATATAGATTGGTAATTTCATGAATCTATGTGTCATTATTAGAGACTATATAAGTTAATTAAGTTTTCTACGCTGATGAAGGAGCCCTAAAGTAATCTAATATATATATTTATATTTATAGAAAGAGAATTGAAATAGAGAAAACAACTTGTCTATTATTATATCAGTTCGAATCGTTTATTTATGCTTGTTTACTCGGAAGATTGAAAAATTATTTGTTGACAACACCGGACTGGGCTTCGATCCAGTCCAAGTAGGCGGTGATACGGGTGAATACACCTGGCCATCCCTTCTCGCAGCCGAGAGCAATACCGAAGGAGGTGGCACCGATGAGGGTGTTGGTCTCGCCATCCTTGTAGACCAATGGGCCGCCGGAGTCGCCGTTGCAGGTGGACTTGCCGTCCTTGCCGCTGATGCAGATCATGTTGCTGGTGATCGAGCCGAAGTAGTAGGTGCTGCAGGTGCTCTGCTTGATGACTGGGACTTCGATGTAGCGGAGGATGGGGGAGACGGAGGTGGCCTCATCGCTGTCCTTGCCCCAGCCAGAGGCCCAGACCATATCGCCTTCGTAGGTGGAGTAGGAGCCGGTCATCTTGGGCAGACTAGCGGGCTGGATGTAATCTGAGGATGGCAAGGAGAATAGACAATTAGAAAACCGATTGGATGGTCAACGGTGTTGAGCGCTTACCGTTGAATTCAATCTCGACGGGCAGCTTGATGAGGGAGATGTCGTTGGACAGGGTGCTGGGATTCCAGCCCTCGTGGATGACAATGTTCGACTTGGAGGTGTAGATTCTCTGCTGCTCCTTCTCGTCGAGGTCCTTGATGTTGGTGGCGCCCAAGTAGACGGTGACACCATCGGCACCGTCGGTGCAGTGAGCGGCGGTGACGATCCAGCGGTTGGAGATCAAGGTGCCACCGCACCAGGCACCAGAGGTGCCGAACACCAAGCTCAATCCGACTTGGTAGGGGAATTGGCCGGGGGCGGCCACCTCACCGTTGGTGATGCGTCCCTCCAGGTCCTGGAGGGGCATCAGGGGAAGCAGAGGCTTCACGATGCCCGCCGATGCGACGGCAACGAACAAACTTAAGGCAAGAACGAACTTCATTGTCAAATTACGACTACTTTGCGACTTCCGAACAGAAGTCTATTTATACCGTCTCCGATCATACTTTGTGGCCACGTCTGGGACGTCATCTAATCCTATCTAATCAAGGAACGATAGCAGTTCAAATTGTAGTTCCTCACAATTAGAATGAAGGTGATATTGATATGTCAAGTAATTCGTCGAAACCTTTGGGGCTTCTACGGATTCTACGATTTGCACACTACGATAAGTTGGGAGGGTGTTGGTTGAATTTCTGTGGACTTTTGACAAAACAACTTATGTCTGATATTAAAATTCTTGAGGAGAGCGAATAATAAAAAATAAAGTGTACACTAATTTTTTTTATTTAAATACAAGTAAAAATATTGTATTATAGTAAAAATGTGTCGCTTATTTTGATTTTTTCCAAATATTGTTATATATAAAATTTTAATAATATAAATTAATATGATAAACAAAATTTTGTAAATTATCTTATCTCGACTTAAGTTGTTTTGTCAAAAGTCCACAGATTTAATTATGGGAATTTTGAAGGGTCTCTTATCTGTGAGAATTTTGAAAAAAGCCTGCTCAGATTAGGAACGGGCTGACACGCGCGATAATGGTTTATCTTGGTTAACATAATTGTGTTCAATGACGGTACACGGCTTTGGCAATTGGTATGATTGTAATGTACCAAGGTAATTCATACTTCATAATTTTACATCAATAAATTTAATGTCAGAGATTATTTAATACTAATACGTGTAGCATTGGGTTTAATCTAGGCAATATAAAGAATTTGTGTCAATTCACTAAAACCTATGTAATCATTATTACCAAATTATATATACTACGATCATATATAATTATTAGCACATAATTAGCTTATTCTAAAGGCAATAAAATCAGAACTTTCCCAACACTATAAGATATCATCAAATTGGCTTTTATGAATGATTCGTAAAATATACGTTCGATCTGATATTTTTACACTTGAAAACATTAGATTGTATCAATCTGAAGAACAGAAATAAAAAATACTAATCAATTTTGGAAAACCACTAATTTCCTTATCAAAATGAAATTGGGGAAATATTGACGGCATTAGTATCTTACGTAGAGCATTATAAACCGAAAGCTTCAGCCTGAGTTATCGATCGAAATTATCTTATCCGTCTCGCAAAATAAAACCCATGGAAGGAGTGACCAGAAAGCGAACCAATCGAAATCTCCAAGCAACAAAGGTTTTCCCCATGTTGCGAATACACTGAGCTAGCTTTCTTTGAAAATCTATACCAGGGTCTTAAACCTTCCCAATTCAAATCAATCACAGAAGAATAATATTTTGAAAGGAGCTACGATAACCAGATAGCGAAATAAAACGTTATCAAATATTGGAAATACCGAACTAATCTCGTAACCGGTTTCGTTGAGATAAATAGCCTTTATTAAGGATGTCGTGTGACTCCAGACAATATTAGATCTTAACTATAAATGGAATATATTGGTATATAAAACCGAATATTGCAATTGCCTTATATATCAATGATTCCAATGCTTCCGAATATTTCAGGGTTATCAAAAATATCTCTATAATAGAGTTAACTAGCATGTAATTGACATGTTGTAATGGACACCGAAGGTTAATTAGACCCTTAGTGCTGGCACCTGTGTATTATCGCTTCTTGAAAGTTTATCAGTTTAAGTAGTGGAAGTGGTTGGTCTTCCAGTGTTAATCGATATGAATTTCCCAATATCGCTGGTATAAAACGCCATATCCCCTCTCCGAGCCGATAGTTGTTCATTACATTTGCAACGGACACCATGAAGTTCTTTATCGTCTTCGCCTTGGCTCTGGCCAGCGCCTCCGCCTTCAACCTGCGTGGTGAGGAGATCTTCTCCCGCGAACTCACCGTTCCCGTCGCGAACGAGGGTCGCATTGCCAACGGGGAAAACGCCGCCGAGGGCCAGTTCCCCTACCAGGTCGGACTCTCCCTGAAGTTGAGTGCTCTGTCCTCCGCTTGGTGCGGTGGCTCCCTCATCGGCAGCAACTGGGTCCTGACCGCTGCTCACTGTACCGATGGGTAAGTTGACTATTTTCACCCCTTGTTTAAGGATCAACCCTACAGTTTGTGATCATTGCAGAGTCCAATCCGTGACCGTCTACTTGGGCGCCACCGTTCGCACCTCCGCCGAGGTCACCTACACCGTTGACGCCAGCGAAATCATCATCCACTCCGGCTGGAACAGCGCCAACTTGTTGAACGACATCTCCCTCATCAAGATCCCCACTGCGACCTTCTCATCGAAGGTTCAGCCCGTTGCCTTGCCAAAGATCTCTGCCGTGTACTCCACCTACACCTCCGATTACGTCATCGCCTCCGGCTGGGGCCGCATGGGAGACTCTGCCACCACAGTTGCCAACGATTTGCAATACGGCCGCATGCAGGTGATCAGCAACTCCAAGTGCACCAGCACCTACGGATCGGTTGTCTCATCGGGCAACATCTGCACCTCCACCTCCAACCTGGTCTCCACCTGCAAGGGTGACTCCGGCGGCCCATTGGTCTTGGAGTCCTCTGGTGTCCAAATCGGTCTGACCTCCTTCGGAGCCGCCGCCGGCTGCGAGAAGGGCTACCCAGTTGCCTTCACCCGTCTGACTTCCTACTTGGATTGGATCAAATCCCACACTGGAATTTCTTATTAAATAAAATAATATTCTCTTGACAAAAATTCGTAGTTTTAATGGAACTTAAGACTACAATTTATTACTGAAAATTCTCATAGTAATTTCAGGATTCGAATTGTGCAACTATTTAGAAATCGATATTTATGTATCTAAAATAAGAAATCATTGATATATGTACAATGTACATATATTTTTTATTCTGCAATAAACTAACTATTCATTTACGAAATTATGAATTGATATCGATTTTTTAACTAAACCAAAAAATGTTTATAAATTTCATTTTCATTTCATTTTTTCAATCATCATTTCAAAAATTCGTTCTTCCGGAAAACTGGCCCGAGCTAATCGAAATCATTGATGTTATACGTTTGCAATTTTTCCACCAATGAAAGAGACCAATAGTTTTACACCTAATTCGAACGGTTAAGCTTTTCCATAACAAAATTGTACTCTCGGAAATTTGCCATTGCTCGCCAAGAAGTAAGCGCAAATTGAACCAGGGACCTCAGACTAATAAGCTACGCCTTTTGCTAAGGCTAATTAAAAGATAAAAAATAAAAGTTATTGCTTTATTCAATTAAATATATATCTTAAAAACAATCGAGAGATAATTTAAATTAAGGATTTTCCGTACTGTATTATAATATATCTACCTATGATAACAAGATAAAGTAGCTTACGCTGAAAACGTTCCCAAATAATCGGTGCTTTGTGTAAAATCCACTTTTACAAGAAAGTTTAAATAGGTGTATAAAACCATGCTCTATTGTAAAAATATAGTTTAAAAAAAATAAAACATATGTATATTAAAAACGATGGGTATTTCCGAAAACTTTTTATATAAAAATACAATATCTCTTCTAGTCAAACATATTTCTTTTTATGCCACAGTCTAATATACTATTTCAATAAAATTTAAAATTGAAGGACATTTTTTATTACCCTTTAAATATCGGTTAACCTTTATTCTAATTGATCGATTTGAACCTAGATCATAGGTTTAGAAAATAGCAACAAATCTTCTGAATATTATATAATTCTTATTATTCAAATTTTTTGATCTCTTGTATTGTTTGTGAAACGTTGCAGTAAAATTTTGAATTTTTATTATTCAACTATTATCAAATATATAGTACCATAAAATCTCTCCAAATTCGTATTTATTTGAAGCTATTTTTATATTGCACAAATTGATAAACAATCTTATCATATGCTCTTCAATTGGCAAATCAACAGATAATCCTACAGGATTTTTGCTATAAAAGTGAATGTTTTGGTTCCTGAAGTCAGTAGTTGTCGTGACACTGCACCAACATGAAGTTCCTCGTTATTTTCGCTCTGGCCTTGGCCACCGCCTCCGCCTTCGACCTCCGCGGCGAGCAGATCTACTCCCGCGAAGCTATCGTTCCCGTCGAGAACGAGGGTCGCATCTCCAACGGTGAAACCGCCACCACTGGCCAGTTCCCCTACCAGGTCGGACTTACCTTGAGGACCAGCATGGTCTACTCCTCCTGGTGCGGTGGCTCTTTGATCGGCAGCAACTGGGTTTTGACCGCAGCTCACTGTACCGATGGGTAAGTTTACTCTTTTTTTGGTTTATTGTTGAAGGATATTCTTTACAGTTTGTAATCCTTGCAGAATGAAATCCGTGACCGTCTACTTGGGTGCCACCGTCCGTACCTCCGCCGAGGTTACCTACACCGTTGCCGCCAGCGACATCATCATCCACTCCGGCTGGGACAGCACCACCTTTAAGAACGACATCTCCCTCATCAAGATCCCCTCTGTGACCTACTCCAGCAGAATCCAGCCCGTCACCTTGCCCAAGATCTCCTCGTCGTACTCCACCTACTCCGGTGATTACGCCATCGCTTCCGGATGGGGTCTTATGGGAGACTCTGCCACCAACGTCGCCACCTACTTGCAATACGGCCGCATGCAGGTCCTCAGCAACACCGTCTGCTCCTACACCTGGGGATCCACCATCACCAGCGGCGTCATCTGCACCTCCACCTCCAACCTGGTCTCCGCCTGCAGCGGTGACTCCGGCGGCCCATTGGTCTTGGAGTCCTCTGGTGTCCAAATCGGTCTGACCTCCTTCGGAGCCGCCGCCGGCTGCGAGAAGGGCTACCCAGTTGCCTTCACCCGCGTCACCTACTACTTGGACTGGATCAAGTCCAACACTGGCATCTCTTACTAAATCGATATTGATGTAACCAGTGAACTCGACCCCTGATATAATAAAAATATACTTTATTAAAGTAACTTATTGATTTTCATACTTTCTCTGGAGATACGGGACAATTTTGTTCAAATGGAGTACAAATGAAGATATGAGCTATGTGTACCTGATAGCTTATGTTTGTTTGCTTGATTTTGCATTCAATGGAACATTTTTTTGGGTACACTTCTACTACTATACATATATACATACGATTTTTATAAATCTTATTAATATGAACTTTGTGGAATTAACATATCTATTTCATTTTTTTAAGTCTATAGGGGGCTATAATTAATATACATATGTAGGTTTACCTTGACTATACTATAAAAATCGAGAATCCCACAAGCTATACCGTAAATACAAATAAAATCGCTCGTAGCGCTTTATTTCAACTGAGATGAAATATGGAGCTCATTTTCGAAAAGTAAACTTTAAATCGTCGTAACTCCAGTGATCAGGGCACATTCTATGGCCATTCAAACTTTAGACATTCATAACTCTTAAATTAAGCGCCCTAGGATACTGAAACTTTGTTGAATTTTTCGATTTTCGATTTTTTCCCCCCTATTCAACCGATTATTTTTTGTCGCCGTGGCCAAACTTATGAACAGTATTCTTCTTTCATTTGCTCCCCCATTGATGCTTCTAGCACTATCAGGATGGATTCTATGACGATTCTTAAACTCACTTTAAACGTCCATAACTCCGTAATTAAGCGTCCTTGTATGGTGAAACTCGACATATCAGCAATTCGGTCTTCTCTCTTAGCAATTAAAAAACCGGTTTATGGTCAAAGGACAAAGAACCACCTAACGACGTTCTACAATCGATATAAAGCGAATTTTCGAATTCTTCGAATTTTTCCTACCTATGCACCTTATGCATGTATTTCCAGAAATATGTCGATTTATATTTTTAAGTGTTCCTGACGTTTAAAAAATTTAAATCAATCCATTTTTAGTCCATTTTAGTATCTATCCTTCGATAGATAGCGAAAATTAAATGTTAGCTTCAATAATAAATTAGTTTATTCTAAAATTTGTTATTCAAAAATTAGGTTTTTATTCTATAACCTATCGATTTGTTTTGGTTGATATGAGATTAGAACGACCCAAATAAAAATGAATAAAAACAATGCATTTAAATATAGATTTTAACATATTTCCCATTTACGTCGGAGGATTTATCTTACCGAAAAATCTGTCTAAATTTAAATCTGTTTTGATATTGTACAATATACACAAAGGCTTACAATCTTATCACCTATTCTAGTAAAGTCATCTAGTAAAGTCATAAAGTCAAGAAAGAGATAATGATTATCCTACAAGAGTTCTTGTATATAAGTGCAAGTTTTGGCCATACCGGTTATAGTTGTTGTGACACTGCAGCACCATGAAGTTCCTCGTTATTTTCGCTCTGGCCTTGGCCTCCGCCTCCGCATTCAACATGCGAGGTGAGGAGATCTACTCCCGCGAACTTATCGTTCCCGTTGAGAACGAGGGTCGCATTGCCAACGGCGCAACTGCCACCACTGGCCAGTTCCCCTACCAGGTCGGACTTTCCCTCAAGAAGAACTCCTACTCCTCCTCCTGGTGCGGTGGTTCTCTGATCGGAAACACATGGGTCCTGACCGCTGCTCACTGTACCGATGGGTGAGTGAATTTCATCATCGAAAAGGATAATATTATAAATTGAAATTTTTTACAGAATCCAATCCGTGACCGTCTACTTGGGTGCCACCGTCCGCACCTCCGCCGAGGTTACCTACACCGTCAGCAGCAGCAACGTCATCATCCACTCCGGCTGGAACAGCGCCACCTTGAAGAACGACATCTCCCTCATCAAGATCCCATCGGTGTCCTACTCCACCAGGATCAAGGCCGTCACCCTGCCCACGATCGCCTCGTCGTACTCAACGTACTCCGGTGATTACGTCATCGCCTCCGGATGGGGTCTTATGGGAGACTCTGCCACCAGTGTCGCCACCTACTTGCAATATGGCCGCATGCAGGTCATCACCAACTCCGTCTGTTCGTCCACCTACGGAACTGTTGTTACCTCCGGCAATATCTGCACCTCCACCACCGGAAAGGTTTCCACCTGCAGCGGTGACTCCGGCGGCCCATTGGTCTTGGAGTCGTCTGGTGTCCAGGTCGGTCTGACCTCCTTCGGAGCCGCCGCCGGCTGCGAGAAGGGCTACCCAGTTGCCTTCACCCGCGTCACCTACTACTTGGACTGGATCAAGTCCAACACTGGAATTTCTTACTAAACGAAAACTATTCCAGTATATTGACGACAACGATGAATAAATAAAAACTATTGATGAATGAAATATATGGTTTATACTAATTTAATGGGATATAATACAACATCACTATACTGTATAATATAAGTTTTTCCTAGGACGACCTCTAAATTTTCGAAAATTTCAAAATTAAGGTAATTTTTCATGAAAGTCTTCAGCCTTCATATCTCCGTAAATACGCGTTATTTCGCGAAAAGCACGTTAAGTCGTAACGACTTCTAAATTTTTGAAAATATCATAATTCATGCAATTTCTCATGGAAATCTTAATTCGCTCATATCTCCGTAAATACGCGTTATTTCGCGAAAAGGACGTTAATTCGTAACGACCACTAAATTTTTGAAAATTCATGCAATTTTTCATGGAAATCTTAATTCGCTCATATCTCCGTAAATACGCGTTATTTCGCGAAAAGGACGTTAATTCGTAACGACCTCTAAATTTTTGAAAATTCATGCAATTTTGAAAATTCATGCAATTTTTGAAAATTCATGCAATTTTTCATGGAAATCTTAATTCGCTCATATCTCCGTAAATACGCGTTATTTCGCGAAAAGGACGTTAATTCGTAACGACCTCTAAATTTTTGAGAATTCATGCAATTTTTAATGGAAATCTTAATACGCTCATATCTCCGTAAATACGCGTTATTTCGCGAAAAGGACGTTAATTCGTAACGACCACTAAATTTTTGAAAATTCATGCAATTTTTCATGGAAATCTTAAATCGCTCATATCTCCGTAAATACGCGTTATTTCGCGAAAAGGACGTTAATTCGTAACGACCTCTAATTAATTTTTGAAAATTCATGCAATTTTCATGGAAATCTTAAATCGCTCATATCTCCGTAAATACGCGTTATTTCGCGAAAAGGACGTTAATTCGTAACGACCTCTAAATTTTGAAAATTCATGCAATTTTCATGGAAATCTTAATTCGCTCATATCTCCGTAAATACGCGTTATTTCGGCGAAAAGGACGTTAATTCGTAACGACCTCTAAATTTTTGAAAATTCATGCAATTTTTCATGGAAATCTTAATTCGCTCATATCTCCGTAAATACGCGTTATTTCGCGAAAAGGACGTTAATTCGTAACGACCTCTAAATTTTTGAAAATTCATGCAATTTTTCATGGAAATCTTAATTCGCTCATATCTCCGTAAATACGCGTTATTTCGCGAAAAGGACGTTAATTATAACGACCTCTAAATTTTTGAAAATTCATGCAATTTTTCATGGAAATCTTAATTCGCTCATATCTCCGTAAATACGCGTTATTTTGCGAAAAGGACGTTAATTCGTAACGACCTCTAAATTTTTGAAATGGAAATCTTAATTCGCTCATATTTTCGTAAATACGCGTTATTTTGCGAAAAAGACGTTAATTCGTAACGACCTCTAAATTTTTGAAAATTCATGCAATTTTTCATGGAAATCTTAATTCGCTCATATCTCCGTAAATACGCGTTATTTCGCGAAAAGGACGTTAATTCGTAACGACCTCTAAATTTTTGAAAATTCATGCAATTTTTCATGGAAATCTTAATTCGCTCATATCTCCGTAAATACGCGTTATTTCGCGAAAAGGACGTTAATTCGTAACGACCTCTAAATTTTTGAAAATTCATGCAATTTTTCATGGAAATCTTAAATCGCTCATATCTCCGTAAATACGCGTTATTTGCGAAAAGGACGTTAATTCGTAACGACCTCTAAATTTTTGAAAATTCATGCAATTTTTCATGGAAATCTTAAATCGCTCATATCTCCGTAAATACGCGTTATTTGGCGAAAAGGACGTTAATTCGTAACGACCTCTAAATTTTTGAAAATTCATGCAATTTTTCATGGAAATCTTAATCGCTCATATCTCCGTAAATACGCGTTATTTGGCGAAAAGGACGTTAATTCGTAACGACCTCTAAATTTTGAAAATTCATGCAATTTTCATGGAAATCTTAAATCGCTCATATCTCCGTAAATACGCGTTATTTGCGAAAAGGACGTTAATTCGTAACGACCTCTAAATTTTTGAAAATTCATGCAATTTTTCATGGAAATCTTAAATCGCTCATATCTCCGTAAATACGCGTTATTTGGCGAAAAGGACGTTAATTCGTAACGACCTCTAAATTTTTGAAAATTCATGCAATTTTTCATGGAAATCTTAAATCGCTCATATCTCCGTAAATACGCGTTATTTCGCGAAAAGGACGTTAATTCGTAACGACCTCTAAATTTTTGAAAATTCATGCAATTTTTCATGGAAATCTTAAATTCGCTCATATCTCCGTAAATACGCGTTATTTCGCGAAAAGGACGTTAATTCGTAACGACCTCTAAATTTTTGAGAATTCATGCAATTTTTCATGGAAATCTTAATTCGCTCATATCTCCGTAAATACGCGTTATTTCGCGAAAAGGACGTTAATTCGTAACGACCTCTAAATTTTTGAAAATTCATGCAATTTTTCATGGAAATCTTAAATCGCTCATATCTCCGTAAATACGCGTTATTTCGCGAAAAGGACGTTAATTCGTAACGACCTCTAAATTTTTGAAAATTCATGCAATTTTTCATGGAAATCTTAATTCGCTCATATCTCCGTAAATACGCGTTATTTGGCGAAAAGGACGTTAATTCGTAACGACCTCTAAATTTTTGAAAATTCATGCAATTTTTCATGGAAATCTTAATCGCTCATATCTCCGTAAATACGCGTTATTTCGCGAAAAGGACGTTAATTCGTAACGACCTCTAAATTTTTGAAAATTCATGCAATTTTTCATGGAAATCTTAAATCGCTCATATCTCCGTAAATACGCGTTATTTGCGAAAAGGACGTTAATTCGTAACGACCTCTAAATTTTTGAAAATTCATGCAATTTTTCATGGAAATCTTAAATCGCTCATATCTCCGTAAATACGCGTTATTTGGCGAAAAGGACGTTAATTCGTAACGACCTCTAAATTTTTGAAAATTCATGCAATTTTTCATGGAAATCTTAAATCGCTCATATCTCCGTAAATACGCGTTATTTTGCGAAAAGGACGTTAATTCGTAACGACCTCTAAATTTTTGAAAATTCATGCAATTTTTCATGGAAATCTTAAATCGCTCATATCTCCGTAAATACGCGTTATTTGCGAAAAGGACGTTAATTCGTAACGACCTCTAAATTTTTGAAAATTCATGCAATTTTTCATGGAAATCTTAAATCGCTCATATCTCCGTAAATACGCGTTATTTGGCGAAAAGGACGTTAATTCGTAACGACCTCTAAATTTTTATAATTCATGCAATTTTTCATGGAAATCTTAAATCGCTCATATCTCCGTAAATACGCGTTATTTGCGAAAAGGACGTTAATTCGTAACGACCTCTAAATTTTTGAAAATTCATGCAATTTTTCATGGAAATCTTAAATCGCTCATATCTCCGTAAATACGCGTTATTTGGCGAAAAGGACGTTAATTCGTAACGACCTCTAAATTTTTGAAAATTCATGCAATTTTTCATGGAAATCTTAAATCGCTCATATCTCCGTAAATACGCGTTATTTGCGAAAAGGACGTTAATTCGTAACGACCTCTAAATTTGTGAAAATTCATGCAATTTTTCATGGAAATCTTAATCGCTCATATCTCCGTAAATACGCGTTATTTCGCGAAAAGGACGTTAATTCGTAACGACCTCTAAATTTTTGAAAATTCATGCAATTTTTCATGGAAATCTTAATTCGCTCATATCTCCGTAAATACGCGTTATTTTGCGAAAAGGACGTTAATTCGTAACGACCTCTAAATTTTTGAAAATTCATGCAATTTTTCATGGAAATCTTAAATCGCTCATATCTCCGTAAATACGCGTTATTTTGCGAAAAGGACGTTAATTCGTAACGACCTCTAAATTTTTGAAAATTCATGCAATTTTTCATGGAAATCTTAATCGCTCATATCTCCGTAAATACGCGTTATTTGGCGAAAAGGACGTTAATTCGTAACGACCTCTAAATTTTTGAAAATTCATGCAATTTTTCATGGAAATCTTAAATCGCTCATATCTCCGTAAATACGCGTTATTTGGCGAAAAGGACGTTAATTCGTAACGACCTCTAAATTTTTGAAAATTCATGCAATTTTTCATGGAAATCTTAAATCGCTCATATCTCCGTAAATACGCGTTATTTGCGAAAAGGACGTTAATTCGTAACGACCTCTAAATTTTTGAAATTCATGCAATTTTTCATGGAAATCTTAATCGCTCATATCTCCGTAAATACGCGTTATTTGCGAAAAGGACGTTAATTCGTAACGACCTCTAAATTTTTGAAAATTCATGCAATTTTTCATGGAAATCTTAAATCGCTCATATCTCCGTAAATACGCGTTATTTCGCGAAAAGGACGTTAATTCGTAACGACCTCTAAATTTTTGAAAATTCATGCAATTTTTCATGGAAATCTTAATTCGCTCATATCTCCGTAAATACGCGTTATTTCGCGAAAAGGACGTTAATTCGTAACGACCTCTAAATTTTTGAAAATTCATGCAATTTTTCATGGAAATCTTAATTCGCTCATATCTCCGTAAATACGCGTTATTTCGCGAAAAGGACGTTAATTCGTAACGACCTCTAAATTTTTGAAAATTCATGCAATTTTTCATGGAAATCTTAATCGCTCATATCTCCGTAAATACGCGTTATTTCGCGAAAAGGACGTTAATTCGTAACGACCTCTAAATTTTTGAAAATTCATGCAATTTTTCATGGAAATCTTAAATCGCTCATATCTCCGTAAATACGCGTTATTTCGCGAAAAGGACGTTAATTCGTAACGACCTCTAAATTTTTGAAAATTCATGCAATTTTTCATGGAAATCTTAATCGCTCATATCTCCGTAAATACGCGTTATTTGCGAAAAGGACGTTAATTCGTAACGACCTCTAAATTTTTGAAAATTCATGCAATTTTTCATGGAAATCTTAATTCGCTCATATCTCCGTAAATACGCGTTATTTTGCGAAAAGGACGTTAATTCGTAACGACCTCTAAATTTTTGAAAATTCATGCAATTTTTCATGGAAATCTTAATTCGCTCATATCTCCGTAAATACGCGTTATTTCGCGAAAAGGACGTTAATTCGTAACGACCTCTAAATTTTTGAAAATTCATGCAATTTTTCATGGAAATCTTAAATTCGCTCATATCTCCGTAAATACGCGTTATTTCGCGAAAAGGACGTTAATTCGTAACGACCTCTAAATTTTTGAAAATTCATGCAATTTTTCATGGAAATCTTAATTCGCTCATATCTCCGTAAATACGCGTTATTTCGCGAAAAGGACGTTAATTCGTAACGACCTCTAAATTTTTGAAAATTCATGCAATTTTTCATGGAAATCTTAATTCGCTCATATCTCCGTAAATACGCGTTATTTCGCGAAAAGGACGTTAATTCGTAACGACCTCTAAATTTTTGAAAATTCATGCAATTTTTCATGGAAATCTTAATTCGCTCATATCTCCGTAAATACGCGTTATTTGCGAAAAGGACGTTAATTCGTAACGACCTCTAAATTTTTGAAAATTCATGCAATTTTTCATGGAAATCTTAATCGCTCATATCTCCGTAAATACGCGTTATTTGCGAAAAGGACGTTAATTCGTAACGACCTCTAAATTTTTGAAAATTCATGCAATTAATTTTCATGGAAATCTTAATCGCTCATATCTCCGTAAATACGCGTTATTTTGCGAAAAGGACGTTAATTCGTAACGACCTCTAAATTTTTGAAAATTCATGCAATTTTTCATGGAATCTTAAATCGCTCATATCTCCGTAAATACGCGTTATTTGGCGAAAAGGACGTTAATTCGTAACGACCTCTAAATTTTTGAAAATTCATGCAATTTTTCATGGAAATCTTAATCGCTCATATCTCCGTAAATACGCGTTATTTGGCGAAAAGGACGTTAATTCGTAACGACCTCTAAATTTTTGAAAATTCATGCAATTTTTCATGGAAATCTTAATCGCTCATATCTCCGTAAATACGCGTTATTTGGCGAAAAGGACGTTAATTCGTAACGACCTCTAAATTTTTGAAAATTCATGCAATTTTTCATGGAAATCTTAAATTCGCTCATATCTCCGTAAATACGCGTTATTTTGCGAAAAGGACGTTAATTCGTAACGACCTCTAAATTTTTGAAAATTCATGCAATTTTTCATGGAAATCTTAATTCGCTCATATCTCCGTAAATACGCGTTATTTGCGAAAAGGACGTTAATTCGTAACGACCTCTAAATTTTTGAAAATTCATGCAATTTTTCATGGAAATCTTAAATCGCTCATATCTCCGTAAATACGCGTTATTTCGCGAAAAGGACGTTAATTCGTAACGACCTCTAAATTTTTGAAAATTCATGCAATTTTTCATGGAAATCTTAAATCGCTCATATCTCCGTAAATACGCGTTATTTGCGAAAAGGACGTTAATTCGTAACGACCTCTAAATTTTTGAAAATTCATGCAATTTTTCATGGAAATCTTAAATCGCTCATATCTCCGTAAATACGCGTTATTTCGCGAAAAGGACGTTAATTCGTAACGACCTCTAAATTTTTGAAAATTCATGCAATTTTTCATGGAATCTTAATTCGCTCATATCTCCGTAAATACGCGTTATTTGGCGAAAAGGACGTTAATTCGTAACGACCTCTAAATTTTTGAAAATTCATGCAATTTTTCATGGAAATCTTAAATCGCTCATATCTCCGTAAATACGCGTTATTTGCGAAAAGGACGTTAATTCGTAACGACCTACTAAAATTTTTGAAAATTCATTACAATTTTTCATGGAAATCTTAATTCGCTCATATCTCCGTAAATACGCGTTATTTCGCGAAAAGGACGTTAATTCGTAACGACCACTAAATTTTGAAAATTCATGCAATTTTCATGGAAATCTTAATCGCTCATATCTCCGTAAATACGCGTTATTTTGCGAAAGGACGTTAATTCGTAACGACCTCTAAATTTTGAAAGTTCATGCAATTTTTCATGGAAATCTTAATTCGCTCATATCTCCGTAAATACGCGTTTTTGCGAAAAGGACGTTAATTCGTAACGACCTCTAAATTTTTGAAAATTCATGCAATTTTTCATGGAAATCTTAAATCGTTCATATCTCCGTAAATACGCGTTATTTGCGAAAAGGACGTTAATTCGTAACGACCTCTAAATTTTTGAAAATTCATGCAATTTTTCATGGAAATCTTAATCGCTCATATCTCCGTAAATACGCGTTATTTGCGAAAAGGACGTTAATTCGTAACGACCTCTAAATTTTTGAAATTCATGCAATTTTTCATGGAAATCTTAAATCTCATATCTCCGTAAATACGCGTTATTTGCGAAAAGGACGTTAATTCGTAACGACCTCTAAATTTTTGAAAATTCATAATAATTCATGAATTTTTCATGGAAATCTTAAATCGCTCATATCTCCGTAAATACGCGTTATTTGCGAAAAGGACGTTAATTCGTAACGACCTCTAAATTTTTGAAAGTTCATGCAATTTTTAATGGAAATCTTATTTTGCTCATATCTTCGTAAATACGCGTTATTTCGCAAAAAGGACGTTAAATCGTAACGACCTCTAAATTTTTGAAAATTCATGCAATTTTTCATGGAAATCTTAATTCGCTCATATCTCCGTAAATACGCGTTATTTCGCGAAAAGGACGTTAATTCGTAACGACCTCTAAATTTTTGAAAATTCATGCAATTTTTCATGGAAATCTTAATTCGCTCATATCTCCGTAAATACGCGTTATTTCGCGAAAAGGACGTTAATTCGTAACGACCTCTAAATTTTTGAAAGTTCATGCAATTTTTAATGGAAATCTTATTTTGCTCATATCTTCGTAAATACGCGTTATTTCGCAAAAAGGACGTTAATTCGTAACGACCTCTAAATTTTTGAAATGGAAATCTTAATTCGCTCATATTTTCGTAAATACGCGTTATTTTGCGAAAAAGACGTTAATTTGTAACGACCTCTAAATTTTTGAGAATTCATGCAATTTTTCATGGAAATCTTAATTCGCTCATATCTCCGTCAATACGCGTTATTTTGCGAAAAGGACGTTAATTCGTAACGACCTCTAAATTTTTGAGAATTCATGCAATTTTTCATGGAAATCTTAATTCGCTCATATCTCCGTAAATACGCGTTATTTTGCGAAAAGGACGTTAATTCGTAACGACCTCTAAATTTTTGAAAATTCATGCAATTTTTCATGGAAATCTTAATTCGCTCATATCTCCGTAAATACGCGTTATTTCGCGAAAAGGACGTTAATTCGTAACGACCTCTAAATTTTTGAAAATTCATGCAATTTTTCATGGAAATCTTAATTCGCTCATATCTCCGTAAATACGCGTTATTTCGCGAAAAGGACGTTAATTCGTAACGACCTCTAAATTTTTGAAAATTCATGCAATTTTGGAAAATTCATGAAATTTTTCATGGAAATCTTAATTCGCTCATATCTCCGTAAATACGCGTTATTTCGCGAAAAGGACGTTAATTCGTAACGACCTCTAACTTTTGAAAATTCATGCAATTTTTCATGGAAATCTTAATTTGCTCATATCTTCGTAAATACGCGTTATTTCGCAAAAAGGACGTTAATTCGTAACGACCTCTAAATTTTTGAAAATTCATGCATATTTTGAAAATTCATGCAATTTTTCATGGAAATCTTAATTCGCTCATATCTCCGTAAATACGCGTTATTTCGCAAAAAGGACGTTAATTCGTAACGACCTCTAAATTTTTGAAAATTCATGCAATTTTTCATGGAAATCTTAATTTGCTCATATCTTCGTAAATACGCGTTATTTGGCGAAAAGGACGTTAATTCGTAACGACCTCTAAATTTTTGAAAATTCATGCAAATTTTGAAAATTCATGCAATTTTTCATGGAAATCTTAATTCGCTCATATCTCCGTAAATACGCGTTATTTCGCAAAAAGGACGTTAATTCGTAACGACCTCTAAATTTTTGAAAATTCATGCATATTTTGAAAATTCATGCAATTTTTCATGGAAATCTTAATTCGCTCATATCTCCGTAAATACGCGTTATTTCGCGAAAAGGACGTTAATTCGTAACGACCTCTAAATTTTTGAAAATTCATGCATATTTTGAAAATTCATGCAATTTTTCATGGAAATCTTAATTCGCTCATATCTCCGTAAATACGCGTTATTTCGCAAAAAGGACGTTAATTCGTAACGACCTCTAAATTTTTGAAAATTCATGCAAATTTTGAAAATTCATGCAATTTTTCATGGAAATCTTAATTTGCTCATATCTTCGTAAATACGCGTTATTTCGCAAAAAGGACGTTAATTCGTAACGACCTCTAAATTTTTGAAAATTCATGCATATTTTGAAAATTCATGCAATTTTTCATGGAAATCTTAATTCGCTCATATCTCCGTAAATACGCGTTATTTCGCAAAAGGACGTTAATTCGTAACGACCTCTAAATTTTTGAAAATTCATGCAAATTTTGAAAATTCATGCAATTTTTCATGGAAATCTTAATTTGCTCATATCTTCGTAAATACGCGTTATTTCGCGAAAAGGAAGTTAATTCGTAACGACCTCTAAATTTTCAATTTACCCATTTGGGTAAATGCTTGGTAAGAATATTGTGTATTTAACCGAAATGGGTATTTACCGGGTATTTTCCCATCATTAGGTACATACAAAACGATTTCCTACCACGATATTGAAAAAATGGTACCATTGGTTTAGATTAAGCCGTACAACTTTTTCTTGAGAGGCATTTAGTTTTGGTCGCAATTTAAAAAAAGAATAAAATTAATAAAAAATAAATATAAATAAATTATTTTCCATTGCTCATATTATGAGTGTTGTTCTCAATATTCATCTACTCAGAAGTAGATGCTAATCTCTAAATTATATTTCCTGGTTATTCAATAATTTTGGTAAATTTTTTCTGCAGGTTATTTCTCTACACAAAAAATATTATTATTCCTTGAATAATACAAATTTGTATACCAATATTTTGAAATGGGCGAAAACGGTCAACGAACCATTTGATTTATTATATTTCTACCTATGCAACTATATGGAACAATGAGTAATTTTTTTTTTAGTTCAATGGACACACCCACTATTGTTATAAACTTCTTTCCAGCCACACAAATAATCAATTGCATAATTCATTCCTTATTCCAAATATGCTTATCTTCAGTATGTTTTGGGTTTTTGGGTATCACATGCTTAGACTGATATACATATCAATAATAATAAATATAAGATAGTTCAAAGTTCAATATTTGTTCAAAAAATTAATGCAAAAACTAAGATGGTTTTTTGAGACGACTCATATAAATATTAAAAGTTTTAATAAAAATTACAAAAATTCATAAAAAGTACATGTGTGATATCTCAGAAATTGTCATAGAGTTCAGAAATTTCCTATGTAGAAATCAGAAATATTATAAAATACAAAAATAAATATAAAAATCAGAAATTTTCATAAAAATCAGAAATTTTTAAATTAATCAATCCAAAAATCAAATCCAAATTTTCATAAATATCGAACATGCTCATAAAACTTCTAACATTTTCATGCAAATATTATAACACACAAATTTAAAATAATATAAATTCTTGAGCAGGCACAGCTCAGTAAGTAATATAGTAATGTTACTTATGTAATAACCTCTGTGTATATACGATGGTTTAACTAAAGATATTGAAATTATGAAAAAAAATAGTCACTTTATATAATTAATAATTTTATGGCTTTTGTCTACTGTGGGTATTTGATTTCAGGAGAATTTCCACGACTTCAAAACAATCAATAGCAATAGTTATATCATAGAATGTATATATGGAAATATGTACAGAAAAATAAACCAGCAATCGTAATAAAGTGACGATAGTGAAAAACACTCAAGTGGTATCAATGGCCAATAAACTGATCGTGATTTCTTCCGCTATTTACGTCCGAGGATTTATCGTTGAGCGAAATCAGTCAGAAGACCGTTTGCAGAAAGTTATCTTATCGTTGAGGTCTAAGGAAAAGCCGTTCGGCTAATTACGGAAGCGGTAAGGTATGGTTTTCCCAAAGATTCAAAATTTTCTGCTATAAAAGACCAAGGTTTCGAGTGCTATGGTATCAGTTCTTCAACTCGGCATTACCATGAAGTTCCTCGTTATTTTCGCTCTGGCCTTGGCCACCGCCTCCGCCTTCGACCTCCGCGGCGAGCAGATCTACTCCCGCGAAGCTATCGTTCCCGTCGAGAACGAGGGTCGCATCTCCAACGGTGAAACCGCCACCACTGGCCAGTTCCCCTACCAGGTCGGACTTTCCCTTAAGATCAGCACCTTCTCCTCCGCCTGGTGCGGTGGCTCTTTGATCGGCAACAACTGGGTCTTGACCGCTGCTCACTGTACCGATGGGTAAGTTTAATATTTCTTAATCCTTGTCCAAAGATATTCTTTACAGTCTGAGATCCTTGCAGAGTCCAATCCGTGACCGTCTACTTGGGTGCCACCGTCCGCACCTCCGCCGAGGTCACCTACACCGTTGCCGCCAGCGACATCATCATCCACTCCGGCTGGGACAGCGCTAAGATTGCCAACGACATCTCCCTCATCAAGATCCCATCCGTCGCCTACTCCAGCAAGATCCAGCCCATCACCCTGCCCAAGATCTCCTCGTCCTACTCCACCTACTCCGGTGAATACGCCATCGCCTCCGGCTGGGGCCGCATGGGAGACTCTGCCACCAGCGTCGCTACCTACTTGCAATACGGTCGCCTCCAGGTCATCAGCAACACCGTCTGCTCCTTCACCTGGGGATCCACCATCACCAGCGGCGTCATCTGCACCTCCACCTCCAATCTGGTCTCCACCTGCAGCGGTGACTCCGGCGGCCCATTGGTCTTGGAGTCCTCTGGTGTCCAAATCGGTCTGACCTCCTTCGGAGCCGCCGCCGGCTGCGAGAAGGGCTACCCAGTTGCCTTCACCCGCGTCACCTACTACTTGGACTGGATCAAGTCCAACACTGGAATTTCTTACTAAAGAAACTCGCAGTCGAATGGATAAAAACTTTCTAAATAAACGATACGATTATACTATGTATACTGGAGTATTTTATTTTCCTCATCGTTTCTTTGTTTGCTACCATTAGTTACATGTCATATACTATAATTAAAATCATGGAGTTCAACTCCCTTGTGGTGGCCAGCACCGCTTGTGTTCCATGCCAAGGTGCGCCTAAGCATTGGACACGCCTGAGACGTCGAGGATCCAATCCAGATACGAGGTGATGCGAGTGAAGACCGCCGGATGGCCGTTGGTGCAGCCGGAGCCCTTCACGAACGAAGAGACGCCGATGAGGACGGGATCCTCAGAGCCGCTTTGGACCACCAGAGGTCCGCCGGAGTCACCCGTGCAGGTCGATTTGCCGCCCGTGGTGTCGATGCAAACGTGCGACGATCGCACGGAGGAGCCGTAGGCGAATTGACACTCGGCGTTCGACTCGACGAAGCGGGTGACGTAGCGCAAATCGTTGGAGATCGCGGAGGAGTCTGGAAAAGAGTCGAAAATTTAAGTTTTGAGAGTTGGACAAAGGGACAAAAGTGGAGGAGGTGGAACATACAATCGCTGATGCGGCCCCAACCGGAGGCGGTGGCTTCGTGGTAGGCATAGCTAGAGTAGGTGCCCGTGATTCGGGGCAGGGCGACGGGTCGAATACCGTCGCTTTCGGCCACGCTAGAGGGCAGGTAAAGCAAGGCGATATCGTTGGCCAGAGTCCAGCTGTTCCAGTCGTGGTGGATGTGAATGTCCTGGGGCGAAACTGAAAGAGTTTTGAATGGCTCCAGACGCTTCACCGAACCAAGGTAGACGGTGACGGCCTCAATGCTGAAGGGATGAAGTAGTAGATGATTATAAATAGATCACTGGAAGACCTCTAAGAAGCGAAACCAGAACTTACTCGTCGACACAGTGGGCCGCTGTGAGGACCCAACGACTCGAGATCAAACTCCCGCCACACCACGTGAACTGGCCGGTTACGAACTCAACGCTCAAGCCCACTTGGTAAGGGAACTGATGCTCGGCGGCCACGTGGCCACCGGTGATGCGCACTTCGCCCCGACTGTGACCCAACTCCAGACCTCGGACAATGCCCGCCAGATGCAGGACAGACAGCAATAGACACGCTCTCAGGACAACCATTTCTTAGACTAGACTGTGTTTTCGACTAAACTGAACGGAGGCCACTCGCGCCCATTTATAGGTCGATCCATCGATCCATCGTGATCGATCAGTGATCGTTGATTGTCCTGAAGATGATCGCGTCGTGTGATACTATATTCTCTTGTCTGGTGCAGTGGACATGCTTTTGAAGTGCTGATTACCGTCCGCCGTGGCGTTCGATCGTCATCCCAGCCTAGTCCAATGTGGTTCCTAGTGTCTCCCGCTGTCCCCTGCGATCGATCCGATCGCCGGAAATTTTCTGTGTACAACAACGAGCAAAACAACAGAGATAATGACGCGAGTCAGAGTCCGCGATATCGAGTGGATTCCATGGGATAAGCGTTAAATTAAATTCCTCCAATAACATTGAGTTCGTATCTCTTTATTCAAGTTCAGTGTGCTCCCCAAGACAGAACAGCTTTTTTAGTAGAAAAAACCCTTGCACTCCTTGGTAGAAGGTGATTCGTGATTTCATACACTGGGAACCTTCAGGCCCCAACCAATTGGCAATATGTCCTTATTGTTGTGGCAGAAATACGACAGCGAGGAGTTTCAGGACGTTGCAGTTGTACAACATCTAATTAATATTAGGTGTACCTCTACTTTTTTATAAGACACACCCACCGGATGGTTACGATCGTAAATATTGCCGATAAGATAACATAACGCTTGATTCGCATCGATATCAAAACAATTCCATGTCAGTATTTCGATTGGTCGATTCCTTGGATTTCTAGTCAAAGCCGCGATAAGATCAATACTGTAACTGAATAAAATATATACCTATATAGGAATTAATAATCAACTTCCCTAATGAAACTTCATGAAAAATGCATTGTGTTTGAATTTTTTGATTGTTTTTTTTTTATTATTTAAATAATTTGAAACTTTAATCATTAATACAATACGAATATTTCTCATAAGTTCGTTCGAAGTTAAATCTTTATAGTTCTCGGATAAATCTATGCAGCCGTCGTTGCTCAATAAAGAGTTTCCTTTTAAATTAGGCTCAAGTTTGAATATATAAAAATACAAACGAATTCAATTCATTCTCTCATTTGACACAATTTAAAATTTTGAACAATGCAAAATATATCTATACGATTGAATACATGTTGTTTTATATATATATTGATTTTAAATCGTAAATCGACGAATTGCAAAAACTAACTAAGTCTAACGAACATTCTGAATATGACATTGAAAGGTCCCAGACGGGTACGAATTTAAGACTAATGCTAATGCAGTGCTAACTTAATTGGAAACTCCTTGCTATCTAAAGATCGCAATAAGCAGGAAACTTGTAGAAACCTTGTCTAGCCTTTCCTCCTTAGGTTCTATTTACATATGAGTGTTTTTGTAAAATGCTAGTGAAGAGCGAAAAGCTTGCTAACAACTGATATCTCTCTGAGTTTACTCGAAACCAAATTAGTTAGTCAAATAAAAGCTCATGTCTTGTAATTGACTCAATATAAACTATATAAGTAGAAGTAGCGTTCACTAATCTCTATTTAATAACAAAAGGCATTTCATTCATTATCCAACAGTTCAAGGGATCGGTTCATTTCCGAACGATTTCTGTATGAATTTCTCACGGAGCTGCTTACAGAGTAGAGTACGAATGAAAACTTAAAGCTTGTGGTTTTAGAAAAATAGCATATGAAAACAGCTTAGTTTTGGTTTCATAGATTGATTGCATGTCCAGCAATATTTATATATCAATATATATATATATGTGTGTATATATATTATATTTGTTTTTGTTTCAATAGAGTTGTTCTAAGTTTAAAAATTTTATTATTTTATCATTTAGTAACATTTGGAATGTGTAAAGAAAATATTTTTTATTATTTATAGTTATATATATATAATTTACGTTTAGCTTAACAGTTTAACATTAGTTTTAAATAATTTAAAAATCGTTTAGAATTAAAATGTGATTCACTTAATATTTATTACAATTAAATTTACATAACTTTGAATTTATCAATTATAATCATGCATTGTTTATTACTTTAGAAATATTTCACAAGCAATATGCAACAGATGTAGTGACTGACGCCAATTGTCCTCATTAGATTATGTTTATATTTGAATTTCAATTTGTTCAGTTAATTAGGAGTTTGTTTGTCAATTTCTATGATTGGTACAGTAAAAATAATAATAAAAACCTAGTCATTTAGCGATTATTTTGAATGATCACAAATATAATTTTGATAGGGTTCATGTTTTGTATTATTGTTGCTTGTCGATTTGTTGGGTTCTTAATTGTAAAGTGTCTCCCCTCTCAGCGCAAATCCATAACAATACCACGTTATTGCATATGTCGCCATCATGTGCTTACGTCGCTACCAATTTCATCTCGTACATATCCTAAATACATCGTTTACACCTAAAAATCCTATTTGCTCCATTTTCACTTTATGATTTTTGATTTTGATTCTCATTTACATTCTCAACAATAAGAAAATCGTAAAAAATATTATAATACAAAAACAGACTAACAGATAAGTACACGAATTAAGGGAAAAGGCCTCAGTAACACGCGCCCGCTGGTAGTTCGGATAGATTCGTTGTGTTGAATGCAGCTGCAGTTGGCGGGCGCGTGCATTAGTGTCAGATGCATATGAAATGTTGATATTGCCGCTGCAGCCTCCACCGCAGCAGACATCACCCATGCCAACGCAAAGAGCTGTGCTGAAGCTATTAATCAACCCCTGCGAAACCTTGGCTGCCCTCAATGGCCTTGATCAGTTTGTCCTTAAGCTGCAGGTATCCCTCGTACGGAGGCAAGTCCAAGCGGTTGAAGCTACAAACATTACAATTGTTAAGAAAGGTTCACTCCATCAACAGCGTTTGTACTCACCAAGTGTGCGCCCGCGGGAAATTGTTGGGGGTACCCCATTTCTCGATGGTGAACATTTGCGGGCCATTCGAACCGTACAGCTCCTTAAAGCCATTCATGGGCACACGCGAGGTGCCCGTGACGAACTGCAGGAGACGTGACCGCATCTCGTTGGAGAACGAGAGGACCGCGCGCCAGAACCACTGAATGATGATGTGATTCATGTGGTAATCGCCCTTGTACAAGGTGTTCTCACGCCAATCCTTCACATCGATGTTCTGTATGCCGCACATTAGCAATTCCAATTCGTTCTCATCGAATATCTTCAGCAAATTGAGTGGGATAATCGATCCGAAGCCATCGAGGAAGGCGGACATTTGCTCTTTTACGCGTGCCACAAAACGCCACTCAATGACAAGCCTGAAAGAAGAAATTAGCATTTATGAAGAAAACTTTCATACAATTCGGGAATTTCACTCACTTAATGTATTCATCTTTGTTCTCGTTTGTCACGTCGACGTTGGCGCCGCCCGGCTTCAATTCGTGTTGACTTTTGTGCCCGAAAGTGTCCTCATCCAGGCAGAAAGTCAACTCCAACTGCCGCGGATCATTCTCCTTGATCCACATGAGCGAATTGTAATACTCTGTATCAACCGATTCCATGTCCTTCAAGTCAATGGGTTTCTGCAGCATCATTTTGTAGAAGGGACGAATGAAGAAGGCGTCCAGCAATTTCCCATGATAGACAGCCATGCCAGCGATGCGACCAATAAATCTATGAGGGAAACAATAATGAATCATGAAGGTGGATGGTGAACAAAATTATACTCACTTGAAGTAGCTCAAATGCTCCTCGTTGCACAGGCCGCTGCCGTTGTTGATTTGCAGTGTGTAGTTGTCCATAGCCGAGTACTCAAAGAGCCCGTAGTAGGGATTAAACATTTCTTTGGATAATAAATAAAACCATTCTCTGGCCAGGCCACCATAGTCTGCAATTAAACGAATGACATAAGTATGGACTCCCGATTGAGCAAAAATATTCCCACTACTCACCCAAACCAGTTTCGCCTTCGAATTCAACCCAGAGCTTCGTCTTCAGGAGATCCGTCTTGGTCACCGAACTGATGATTCTGTACGAGTCCTCGAGAATGGATGTGCGACGGATGCGAATCTCAAATTTATTCGGCACATTTGTCTGTAAATACAATTAGGAAGTGGTTTTGAAGAACTTTTTTACCACTAAATAATTCCTCTCCCTTACTGGTTTTCTGATGTGACTCTTGAAGTACTCGTACTTCTGTTTGTAATCTCGTGAATATGGAACAGCTTGGCCAGCAATATTTGGATTGGACAGTCTTGGATCTTCCCATTGCGTTGTACGCGTATCTGATGAATAAATGGTATGAGACAAATTCACTTTATTATAATAAAATCCAGCTTACTGTGGTCGATGTAGAAGACGCGGCCGTCGGTGTGGACACGTTCCTCCCAACCCTCAGGCAGAGGGCCCAAGTCGTCTTCCACGCGACGCGTTTGATTGGGCATTGGACTGGCGCGCCCGTTGCGAGGATCGATCCAGGTGGTTCGACGTGCAGCGTGGTCAATGAAGAACGTGCGTCCATTGGGCGCCACTTGCATCGACCACCGTGGCGGAAGAGCCTCTTCCTCGGCATTATTTGTTGTCTGGAAGGTGGAGATGAACGAACATTAATATGTTTATATTGAAATTTATGGGACTCGAACTATTTGTGTATATATGTATAATACAACGACTAAGAAGTGAAGAATGTGAATAATTACTTGTTCGGTAACAGCTGCATTATCTTCAACGGAATTACGTCGCGTGGACGAGGCGGACGTCTCCGAACGAGTTCCACTGTCCGTCTGATCGCCGTCCTCATTCTGTGTGATGTGAGATGGAAAACAATGAATAACCAAATGTTGAATGAAACAATTTCGAATAAAAATCGAAACAAAAGCAAAACAAGAAACAGAAAGAAAACAAATATTCATCGCACAATTAATGCAAATGTAACGAAATCATTTGAAAAGAAAGAGTAAAAAATATTAAAATAGCAAATGATTTTATGGAGAATGAAAGGATGGAGGCTTGAAATACTTACTAAAATTTTGGCAAAGAGTTGGAGAAGGAACTCAATTTAAATACACGCTAAATGCACAACAAACAATGACAAAAACAAGCGATAATCTAATTATAATGGACAAAGCCAACTTGTGAGAAATGGGCCGTGAGTTCACCGAGGGATGAGACATAGAAAACCCTTATCCAGAACCTTCCCACCAAATTCCAAGACACTAACGACGCGGCGACTAACTAACGGAGACATGTGGACAACGTGGGCACAAGGACAACGACAGCACTGAGGCAACACCAACGGCGAACACAAGAATGCGGTGGCAGTAGAAAGAATCGAGTAAGTACTTCGCTAACCACATCGAGCGATGTCTGTCCGGGTTGGATCGCCCTGGAGTCCTGGCCGGGCAGTGGCGGCTGTCGTTCCAATTGATTGCGCGTCCGCAGGTTGTCGATGGCTCGTCGCGTCAACGCACTCGGCACCCTCGGCGCCTGCCGTATGGGAATCAGATCATTTTGCAAGCTGATCACGCGCCGACGAATTCAATCGGAAAGGACAACAATTAATAATACAATTTAATTCCCGGACTAACAATCGAGAGAGAGATTGAGATCGGATAGCAACCTGGAGTTGTACGCGGGCACAATGGTATTCACGAGTTCGCTGGCGTTGTTCGGAGTCTGTGATGATGGGGCTCCGGCCGCCGCTGCTGCTGCGACTGTGGACGCGGACGTGGCCGAGTTGATGGATGTCAGGGACTGAGTGCGCGAGATGGGGGTGTCCTCGAGGCTGAATTGGCTGATGTTGTCCTGCTGTGAGCGCGCAAGGTGAGCGGGGAGAAGGCGAAAGGTTCAAATTAAGCGACAAGCGGGAGATAATTTATCTAACTAACTAGCTAGAAAGTCGAAGCCTAATACGAAAGGGTAGCAAAAAACACTCTCGAGCGCTTATCAATGCAAACTGCGGTTAGCTTCATCAAAGCTTCAATAAAAACAAGAACACATTTTATTTACAAAGATTCGCGCTAGGTGTGGATTCGCATCCGAATCGAGAATATCACAGTTTCTGCTGTTCCTTTGCATGCTCATAGTTGGCCTTGTTTCGGCATTCGACCCAACATCGCGGTTGTCGTCTCCATTGCACGGCCCACACTCGAGGCAGTTGCTGGTCCGTCGACTTGTGGTCGCCGTGAGCAAATCGACTTCCTCGTCCTCGAACGATTCGCTGCCGTCGCTGCTGTGCAGTGAATCCGAGCACGATTTGCAACTGCTCTCGGTGCTGGGCGAACGCAGCAGGATTAGCGATGGGCAACGATTGCTGTTGTTGTTATGATGGCTATTATTGATGGTGCCGCAAGCACTTGTTGCAGTAGCTGCACCGAGATTCGCCGAACGATGTGTTGGCGATGGCGTTGCAGTGGTCGCGCTTTCGCTCTCGGAAGGATTCGGACGAAACTTTTCGAATTCAAGTCGAGGATCGAGGCGAAATCAGAGTGCAGTAAATTAAAAGCAAAATGAAATTTTAAATTAAACCCAAATGCAACCGACGCCTACAGCGAAAGGCTGCGAGACGGATCAATCGAAACTCATGCCATGCCATATCATGCGATCACGGGCAAGAAGACCTCCATGCAATAAGTAGGAGTTGATTACAACTTCATCTTCAACTCACCGCTGTGCGTCCAGTTTCTGAATCATCCACGCTGATGTGGAAACGTCTTTGGAAATCCGAGGCTGCAGCTTCCAAGTTCACATTTGAGTGGTTCGTATTTAATCTGACGGAAAGAGTATTTAATTATGCCAATAAGAGTCAATTAAAAGAAATTCCAAAGCCTTACGACGTCGGTCGTTCCCACTGCGTGGTGCGCGCCGTGTGGTTCACGTAGTACGTCCGTCCGTTGGCATCTTGGCGCTCCTCCCACCCGGCCGGCAAAGGGTCATGACCATTCGCAGCGAAGGGGCTCTGAAAGGGAAAGAGAAAAGCCATTATTATAATAGGAATATAAACGGAAGTAAATGCCACAAACAAACAGAAGAAAAAAACATACCCCAGCCTGGGCTGCTCCCGTCATGGAAACGTTCTCCACATGCTCCCATTCGCCCTCGTTCGAGGAGTTCTGCTCGCGCGGCTCATAGATGAAGGCGTGATAGATTTCCAGGGTGCCCTTTATGCGAGACTTGGCGCTACTTTCGAAACAAATCAAATCAGATCGAGAACATGATAAAGCAATGCATTCAACAATTCAATCGACATTAGTACTTGGGACAAAGATACACAACTAAGGGACAGTAAACAACTAAGGGTTAACACAACACAAATATACAGAAAACACCTTTGTCTTCGATTACACGTCTATGTCTACGTCTACGACAACGACTACGACAACGACCTGGAGGAGTCGAGTCCAAAACCAAAAATCAAACTACTCGCCGCCTCGGAGGTGAGTGTTTAATAGATAAAGAGAGATAAAACGAGAGTGAGGAGTCGACAGAGAGTTCTCTGGAGAGCCCACAACTCTTGTCTGTCATAGTGTGTAGCTTACTGAAAAATATAAAGAATAAAACACCTGCATCGAAAAATACTACTGAATTTCGAACGACGAACGACGTCCAGTGAGTCGTCAATCGCTGACAGACGTTTCGTCGCAAAGTGTATTTTTAAATGCAGCGTTTTGTGGCGTAAATTATACATAGAACATAAATAAAAATGAAAAGAAAACCAAAATAAACATACCCTACTGACCTTCTAGGCCTGAGCGAGTAGCTCTGAGGGCCTATGGTGCGTCCCTCCTGCTCGGTGGGCAGGTTCACCAGCGTCAGCTCGACCATGCCCAGGAAATCATCACGTGTTAAACGGTTCTCGTCAAATACTTGAAAAACCAACTTGTGTTCGCTTGGTTTCACCTGGTGGGAGAGAGAGTGTGTGGTTCTTAATGCTGGTTACCAAACCAAAAAAGGGAGGTGCTTACCCTGAAAATGAATTCCTCATTCCATGCTGGGTTTAGAGTCTGCAAAGAGAGAACGAGTTTCGTCAACAAAGTCACCAGAATATGACGCCAGGTTGGCAGCGAGGGATTCTTGGAATTCAGGAAATATCAGGAATTACACAAGTCACAAAGACACGGTGATACAATGTTTACGGTTTTGTTTTTGCACCTTCTTCCCCAAGTCCGAGAAGTTGAGTACTGGGTTATGAGTAATAATTTAACTTATAAAAGATGAAAGTTGCGACGGAAAACGGACAAAGTTAATTCGCTTAACTTTCGAGGGAGAGAACTTGTGATCGTTTGGCGAGACGAGAAGGGGGCGTGGCCGCAACCCTTTCATAAGCCAGACGGAAATCCCCGATTACGATTGATATTGAATTGTAGTCGCCTTATATGCACTTGTATAATCATGAAGTTATTAAGTCTTGCTTTTTATTCGTGGAATAATTTAATTCTGTGTTTAATCAAGCGAATCGAAAGATATAAACACGTAGTTGATGGATTTGGAGGGGAACTCACCTTCTTTTTGGTCTTGGTTAAAACCGAGTCAATGTTTATATCACCGTTGATTGTGTTCAAATCGATTCTGACATAAGGATCGCTGCGGAAGAAAAATAAGAAGAAAATCCCAGATAAGCATTGTTCTAAGTCTTCACAAACACACTTTATAGTGAAGAGAGGGGGGACAGGGAAGGAGAGAATGAAAGAGAGACGAGAACAATGTGGGGAAGAGACAAAAGAGATATTTACCTGGCGCCAAAGATGTCCTTTTTGGCCAGAGACTTTCCGCTGAGCACCACGATGCGCAGCTGACATGTGTCGGCGACGTCATTCTGGAATTAAAAAGTAAAAGAAAAGCAATTAGGAAAATGGAAACAACAACAACAATAGTGACAACAACAACAATAGTGCTAATGGTAATGGTAATGGTCGGAGACAAAACATGAAAGGACCGACAGCTTAGGTCGTGGAATAATTCAATATTAGCGTCAGCTGTTTTCCCTCTTATTGTTAGCTCAACACGGTCATGTCCGACACCAGGGTCGGAAGGGGGTCGTCCGGGGGGGGGCGGGAGTAGTTGGTTAGGTCGATCTCGGTAGGTCTCGGCGGGAACGACGGCGATAGAGGCAGCAGCAAGAACAAGTTAAAAATAGAAAAATGATTGGAAAAACAGCAAAAGCCAAGCGTTGCATAAAACATCAGACAGAGACACTGAGACCCGGACGAGCGAGATAGAGCGAGAGACAGACAGAGAGAACAGAAAGAGAAGAGAGGGAGAGTGAGATCTGAAAGTGCAAAAATAATGTAAATACTTTTGTACGGTCAATGGACACGTAGACAAACAGCAATTGTTGTTGGCGTAACTGCGTAAATAATCACCGTGGGGGCTGCAGATGATAATGAGAGACTAGGGCTAGCGACAGACGGAGGAGCAGGAGGAGGAGGAGGGGAAGGGGGACGAGGGGAACCGCGGGAATGGTGAGAGCGAGCTGGTGCTAAATGCATTAAATGTGTTGCAAATGAACTTGGATAAATCGCACTTGGGTTTTTTCACATCACGTCAAGCTGAAAACAAGGATCTCCACAACAACAACAACAACAACAACCATCACCACCACGACACGAATTCGTTGCTCATTCGCCCTGGAGAACTCGAGGCATGAGGACAGGAAAAGTTCCGTGTGCCGGAAGAGCTCCGATTTTGTATGCAAATTTAATGTTTAGCCCATATTTCATCACTTTCATCACGCATCAATTATGAATGTGACAAAGGGTTGAGCGAAAGCTGAAAGTTAGGTCCAGAGAGAGAGAGAGAAATGAGAAACGAGCCACCAACAAAACCATCAGAACCTTGATGGGGAATGATCAACAGTTTTTCATGGTCAGTTGTCTTCAATCATGACCACAATTTCAATACGAAGCAGTTGCGACAGTTCTCCAAACCTCATTTCACTCGCTATGAATTGGAAATTCCTTCATCAATTAGCATTTCTTCCGTCACCGCAAGAGAGAGCACAAAAAGTTAGCATGACTTTTGAACTTCGAGGATTCGCATTTTACTCGCCTCGTCAACGAGTCGAATCCTTGATCCTTCGAGGTCGAGGCAAAAAGCTCTCTCTCGCTGTCTTTCTTCCTCTGACGAAAAGTTCGAAAATCAATTCCTGCCCCATGACCCTGAGCTCACTAGTGAAAAAAGAGAGAATGACAGAGAAAGAGAGAGAGAGAGACAGAGAAAGAGGGTGAATGAAGGGAGGAAGAGAGTATGAGAAAGGAAGAGAGGGAGTATGAGAAAGGAAGAGAGAGAGAGTATGAGAAAGGAAGAGAGAGAGTGGGTGAGGAGTGAAGCTAGAAGAATGGAGTGAGTGAAGACCGTAATGATTGATGGCTACTTGAGACTGGGTCACATGTCTAGCAACTCGTCTAAGACAACAGCGACAGCCGACAGACAACAACGACAACGACATTACCAAGAACAACAACAACAACAACAACGATATTACCAAGAACAACGACAACAACAAATCGAAAGAACAAATACAAATAGGAAAGCAAACACTTGGGAGCAAAACCAAAAACCACTCACTCCCACACTGATAAATGGTGCCAATGGCTCGTTCGACTTCGACTTCGACAACCAGTGCAAAAGAAACTCATTTTCACATTCATGACCGACCGTCCAGGATAGTGTTTGAAATTGAAAATTCACCGGAGGGAAGGAGGGGAAAAACAAATGCAGGTCGTTGTCAAACATGTCCGATGTCTGGTTGTCGGTCGGTCTGTCTGTCTGACCATTCGTCCGCCTGTCCGGCCGTGTGGAGAACAACAGAAAATCAATACGAAATTTGCAACCTGCACGCGCCAACAAAACTCAAAGGGGCCCCGGGGGAACGATGGCGGGGATGATGACGAGTTTGGCCGAGTCGAGGTCACCATTCGCAATGACGAAACAAATGGCGGTGGAGGCATTAAATGCAGAACCGGATGTGCAGCCATCAAAGAAAAAAATTGCATAAATAAATCGCACAATTTGCATAGAATTAAATACGAGAGAGAGGGAGGGAGACAGAGAAAAAAAACATAGCTCAGCGCAAGGATACGGCTTCGAAAATGGCTGGGTCATCATGCGGGTGAAGGTGGGAGCTGGGTCATCATCAGGAGTGATGGGGCTGTGTTGGCGCTTGGTCAGGAATATAAAGTGGGTGCAGAAGGTCGGAGAAGAAGCAACAACAACAACAACTGCAAATCAGGGCAATCGAGAAGAACGTGCGAATGGGGGCGAACGAGAGCGAGAAGGCCAATAAGGATGTTTCGTGGAAGGACGACATGAAAAAATGGGTACAAATCGCCGAGGTTTCGGAGAGAAAAAGATAAATGGAGATAGAATGAGAAGGGAAACAAGAATGGAAGCGAGATGATATTAAGTGCCTTGACTTTCGAAAAATAATGCCACGAATTCGACAAAAAAGAACCAAACACTCCAGAAAATTAGATTAAATTTTTCGTCTCGCTGGATGACTCAACCCGATTCTGAGTCCAAGTTGGATTGCGCCAAAAATTTGAAGAACTGCTTTCCACTCCATTTATTAAGTTAAACTAACAAAGACGGACCGAACCCGACAAAAATGGACAGAAAGAACACTCGCTTGAATTGGCTCGCGTTCACAGCCAGCGATTTTTCAGAAAGGTTCAAAGGACACACACTGAGTTGGCTTCCTTCCCAATGACCTCAATAATTCGATTACCGAACGGACAATAATCAGGGACGATGAATATATGTAAAATCACCCCATGGTGTTCCCCAAAATATGTGTGAGAATGGAAATATGAAAGCTTCGCGATTAATTGCCTAATAACATGCTGAGTTGCGAAATGTTTCTCATTTGCAGCATTTAATGAGACTTTAATTATTCTGTTTTATGTCAAAATTTACAGCCCTTTCGCAACGTAATCAAATAATTCGTGCCCATATAAAACATTGTTATCATACCAAGGCTGTAATGAGATGTCTGTGGCTCTCTCTCTCTCACTCTCTCTCCGTCGCTCTGTTTGTTTGTCGACCTCTCGTGTGTTTCGGACTGTGTCTGTGGCCGTGTCGAGTAGGCAACAATTTTACAACGTTCATTTCCAACTCGGCTCAACCGGGTGACTCATGCAACGGCGGACCAAAAGAACACATCGTCGTCCTCCCCCACATCCCACGTGACAGAGCGTCGATTGCAATTCACCTTCGTGTTTTTGTTCATATTTCCCTGTGTATTTCAGGTATTTGATTCCGAAAAATACATTAATTCTGTCCCCATGTCTGTGTTCACATTCAGGTATAATTGTTGCGCTCGCCATGCATCCAACTCGATTGCCACCGCCCCACGGCCCGAAAGATAAGTAATCTTATCAGTTGCTTTTCTTTCACCTGGCTCTCAATTCCTCTCTCGCTCTCGCGGTTCTACATATTCTATTCTATTCTCTTCTCAAACGTTTCTCTGTTGCTTATGGCTTGTGATTAATTTCTCCTGTTTCGCTCCCATTGGTGGGTGGATAGATAGATGGATGGATGGCTTCTCTCTCTAAAGTCCTCAGTCCCAATATGGCTGATACTGCGATGGCTTCGTTCATTATCTTTGCTGAGAGCGGCCTAATTAGGCTCGGTTGGCGACAAAGCAAAGGTCGTCTAATCAATGGCTGACATGGCGATTTCAATGGTATAATTTAACATAAAAGTATCATAAATTTCACCAATCGATTGCACATTTCCCCTAGATTAACGGAGGCTAAGTAATAAAAGCCGTACAACAACGTCCATGCCATGGATTAAATAATATGTATGATTGTATGTTTGGTGTGGCCGAACACCTGTATCGGCTGATTAGCACAATTGGCCACGAATAGAAGCCAACTTGAGTAAGATCACCTGCACCAAAATACTTCATGACTCCAAGAGTTCATTGAGTGAAGATAAACAAACGATTTCCATTTGAGTGGAATGAAAACAACCGAAGGGTTTATGTGCTGAGTTTGAGTCATGTCCACCGATTTCTTCATATGATATCATCGCATAAACAAACCTTTCGAACACCGAAATTCTCCCCATATGTTCACGATTATTGCGCCAATTGCACCACTTCCATTGAATATCGCATCATTTATAAAAATGACACGTTTCGAAATGGATTTCGTTCTGAACGCGAGAATGAAACTGGAATGGCGAAACTTGGAATGCGAAGAAATATTTCGTAGAAATTGGCATTAAGTTAGGACCAGGAATGAAGGGTAGAGAAGGGCGTTCGATAGGACAGAGAGAGAGAGGGAGAGATAGAGAAAGAGAATGAATGAGAGTTCGAGTGAAACAGAGAATAAATAACAAGATATGTTTATTCGGACCAAAAGCACTCACGATAAACGAATAACAAAGAAATTAGTATATTTAGCATGAAATGTATAAATAACACAACAACTACAACCAGATGTGGGGCGGGGTGGAGGGAGAGGCGAACAGAGAGTTGGGTATTTTTAGTACTGACAACAACAACAACAAAATTTAATACAATAATTCAATATAAGATAAATGGAAAAATATGCATTCCAATGCCACAAAATCCCAAAGACAGACGTCAGACGAAAGACGTGAAAGAATTAATTAAATCATAACACAAACAGATAAAATATCTGGGAGATCAAGTGAGGAGAAAAGGCCGGGGTAACTCGGATAAAAGCAGAGAGAGACAGACAGACAGACAGAGCGAGAGAGAGGGATAACAGTATATTGAACCGAAAAATTGCACATTTTACGAGTCGTGGCCAAAAACAAAACGCGATCTAGAGATTAGATTATTTCGAAATAGACCCATAAGCGACTAACCGATAGAAAGGCGAGAAAGGGAACAAGAAATAGAGGTAAACGAGAAAAAGAGTGAAGGGATGAGAGAAAGAACGGGAAAGAGAAACGAGTAGGGCAGAAAACCATTCAAAATTGTGACCCAAACCGGGGAAAATTTGAAGAAACACAAAGCAAGACCCAGCATTCTCTGCAATAATTTATAGCGAAAAACGCGGAAATTGACTGCAATACAACTTCTTTGAAAATAACCAAATTTTTCACCCGGAATGGCAGCCTAACGAAAGAACAAATATACGAGCAAGAAACAAAACAAGAAAAAACCCCGGGGTTGTGGGGCGGAAATGCAGTTGAAAAATAATACAAATTACCTTGAAACTAGAGGAAAGCATTTACTGCAGACAGAAAGAGGGAGCGAGAGAGAGAGATAGGTGGAGTGCAGTGGGAGAGAGAGAAGGGGAATACAGGGCTGCCATCACCTTCGACATTCAGGCCACCCATGTGTTTGTATATTCAAGTGTTCAGAAATAAAAAGACTGCTCCCAAGACGAGTGAACTTTCGGCGATTTCTTTGGGAGCCAAAAAGTGAGCTCATCAGGGGCCCAGTGCAGCGCGGTGGCAGCTCTGCTGGGGCCTCTGGGGCGACCGCGAGCACGAGAGAATGAGCAGCGGAGAGAGAGAGAGGGCAAGAGTGGGAGCATGGCAAAGAGGAAAGCGGGTCTTTTACGCGAACTACAGAAAGGGAAAATAAAATAAGAAATACTTGAAAACATTTGGCAGGCCAACAGAACAAAAACAGACTGAGAAAAAGAAGAAATAGAAGAAGTGGAGTATGCAGAAGCAAATCCAGAAATCGATGGCAGTGGAGGAATCGACGAGGAGGAGGAGAAGGAAGACCAGTGTCAAAGAAACAACACAATTTAGTTGACAGCTGAGAACAAATAATAGGCCGCGAAGATACCCTGGGACACTGGGTTGAGGGCAGATGGAAATTGGGCAGAGTTCAATTGAGGAGATGGGGCAAATGTTGCTTAGTCAAAACTTACATCACTGTAGCCGTGAATTTCGGGAGCATCGTCGGGTGCCTCGGCCATGTTGGTTGATCACAGCAAAGCAAAGCGAAGCAGAAGGTGAAAACAAGAGAGATAAATACACAGAACACACTGAGAGCCGACCGTACGAGAATTGAGATCGAGACCGCAGCAACCGACAATCGGGAGGCAAAACAATCACAACGAGCGTAGTATAACGAGCACCGGAACTCGTGGGGATCGGTGCGGTGCAGCGATGAAGTAATTCCTCGACTTGGGCGAAAAAGTTCTCTGCACTTTAATAGGCGACCGCGACCACGAGCACAACAACGTCTACGATAACGAGGCGGACGAAGATGGGGAGCTGTTGGTGGCGGCGATGATGATGGCGACGCTGGCGATGTTGGTGGAGCTCTGAAACACCGTGGTGAATCTCGTAAATAACTCCGACGAATGGAGGAATTGGCGGCGGACGAAAGAACGGCCGAAGCGCAGTGCGAGAACTGGTTTTTGAGAAGAATTCACTTGGTGTGGGTTTATTATTTTTCGTTTCGGTTTTGCTCCCAACTGGCTCAGAACACTCCGCACTCCACTCCACTCCACGATACGGCACAAGACAACAAACAGGGCCGTGGAGGAGGCAGGACGAGGTGGGTGGGGGATGAAACGGTTTCGGTATTCACACGCACTCACACTAATTAAATGATCAATTAATTATATGCAGATATTTGTTTTCATCATAATTGCGATTTTGACTTTGCTCTTGCTCTTCCTCTTTTATGCTCTTGTGCTTTATGTGTTGTTCTTCTTCGTTCTTCACTATGTTCTTCTTGTTGAACTACTTCTTTTGAGCGCGCTCTCTCGCTGTTTTTTTGCTCACACTCTTTGTTATCTCTCACTCTTTCTCGCTCTCTCTATCGAGTGGCAGAAGAAAACTTGACGAAGCCCTCGAATTTCGTCGCCCATTCATTTCAGAGGCACAACAGCCACAAATTCCTCTGATAGAATTTTTTGATTAACACATTTGAATGAGAAATAAAATAAGTGCTAACTGCAAACTATGACTATGACACGCACACAGACACACACTCTTACACGATTCGCGGTGAAAAATAGAACAACAACAACAGAAGGAAACGTCGCTGCTGCTGCTACTTCTACGGAACTGGCGGAACCCGCACGTCCGACGCGCTCTTCAAGACTGAACCCGACCGTCGTGGGGAGCTCGGCTGAACCGCAGTGCTAAATGTCATCTGGCTCTCTCTGTCGCTGCTGCAGACACGCGTGTTTCGTCGCCGTCGACGTCGTCGTCAACATCGCCTTCCACTTTTAATGTTAATGGGGAGCAGCTTTTTCGTCGAATTCGAGGCACACGAAGCTTTTTCGTTCAATCCGGCCCCCCATTAATGCCCCCAACGATTCACAGAGAGGAGAGCGTGAGCGTGAGTGAGTGTGAGAGAAAGAGTGAGAAGGCGGGCACAAAGGAAAACAAAAATCAGCTGTTTTTGCTGCTGTGGGGAGTTGCAGCCAGCTCGTGTGGCGAGTGTTGAATATGCGGACGCCTCTCGTCTCGTGTTGTTTCGGTGTCGTTTGGGGGAGGTTGTCGTGGGGTGGACTGTGAGAGCGAGAGAGAGAGAGAGGAAGGGGGGCAGAGGCTTTCAATTGACTCGAGTGCGACGATCAAGGGTATCGGTATCGGTCGCCAATTAAGCCCAGTTTCGAGCACTGCCGCATGTGGCACCGTGTTGTGCTGCATGGCGTATGTGGAACGCGTAATTAATTCCGAGTGTTTTGTTTCACGCTGTGGACGACAACGTTCGCGCTATCTCTTTCTCTCTCTCTCTCTGTTTCTCTGTGTATTTAACGGTCGGTTATTTATAGACATCACTCGGTCGGCTTCTCGGCATCGCCACGAATCGATGGAGAACCGACAAAATAATAGTGTAAATTGAAGAGTAGAGAATTAATACAAGAAATTAATTTTCCGGAAACCCTGGAGTTAATTGAAGAGCGAGGTCTCGTCGTCGTCGCCGTCGCTTGGAGTGGGGCGTCTGTTGTTTACATGATCGAGACATAGTTCAATATAACGTATTCTCTCAGTGTTCTCAGTCCGAGCGATTCAATTACACGAGAATTCATACGATAATCATCACTCGTTCGTCATTCGCAAACAGGTCTTTGCTCAATATTGCACAACGAAGATCGCAAACCCTAATCGAAGCGGGTTTTACCCCTTTATGGAAAAGATTGGAACCTCTTGAAGGGACCAGATTCGACACTCACAGAACATTGATTCCCCTCAGCACTGATTTCTGACGTTGATTTCTATCGTTCATGACATTATCTATCTTTTATACACGATCATAATAATTATCGCGAATTGGGCGTGACTCATGAGGTCTGGATTTTGTGTTGTGAAATTCAAAGAACTTGAAGTCGACTCCGAGCGCCACGAGAGAGAGAGAGCTTCAATTTCAACGTTGAGCCGGGGAGGCCAACGGTTATTTATAACTATTTGCCGAGCTAATTATGACACTGGACTAGAGGCGATAATCGTACGAGCGGCCACCTGTTATCAGGCAGGCAGGCATCTCAATATCAGAGGCCCGATTTGATTGATGGCTTCGTTCAATTGGTTTTGCGTGCCGCCCACGACGATCGATGCCAATCGTGTAAATCATGCGAGAGATGGAAAGTGATTGGCACTCGTCGAAGTGCTAATGGAATCGAAGCCGCAAATGAGCTTCGGCCAAAGACCCGAAAATCGAAGAAAGAACAAATTATTCAACGAAAGTTGAATTCTCTATGTGGAACATCGCGATAATCGGCATCAAAATAATCGTAGACAGGCGATTATTCGCTCTAAAAATAGCAGCCAGCAACTAATTCGAATGTCAATAGATAAAGAAAAAGCCATCGATGATGACGGCGATAGTTGATGAATCGATGCCTTCAACAGGTTCCACAATAGGTTATCTGATATTGAGAACTTCAAGACCAATCGAGATACCAACAGGGAAAAAAGTTCCGTTTGCGGCGACAAATCAGACCCGACTTTCCCGAAACAACGGACAGACAGACGTCGGTGCGAGTGGCTGTGCTTATCTTATCAGCACAATAATCAAACACAAACATTTTCGTAATTCAATCCCGAAACGTTTCCGAGTCGCGCCTGCAACGAAAAATAATAACAGCCGATCGAAGACGGAATTTTCTTCGAAGCAGACGACGACGATTCTTTCGAATAATTGTGTCGAGTAATCAATTACGCAGTCGGCGAGATGATAATAATACTATTACTCCAATCACAACGACAATGTCAACCACAGAACGATTAGTATTCAAGAATCGTAAATTCACTTCGCAATCTGTTCTCCATCTCTCTTTCGCTCAAGGGCGAACGATAAAGGAAACCAGATTATAGAATGCAACGAAGATGATGATGATTATTATGATAATAATAATGCAAGCAATTACTGTTTGACTTTAATTCCACTATCTGGAGGCGAGAACTTAATAAAAATAGAGTAAAAATAGAGTAGTAAAAATAGGGTAGAAAAAATAGGGTAGTAAAAATATATAGTAAAAATATATAATAAAATTTTACAGTGAAATTAATAGTATGCAAAAGGATGGAAATTATGGCTTTAGGTATTTTTTTAGTGTTTTTCTAAATTCTTTGCAAATGTTGAGACAAGTGAACTTTGCTGTTTTGTTTACAAAGTCGGGCGAGCAATTTCGGGGGGAAAAAACACGCTCGGCCGAAAAACACATTGGGGCGATTAAATTAAGTGCCTTTGGCGAATTAATCAATGTTTGCTAAGAAGAAATATTTGCATGGGAGGCAACCCACGGCGTACTCACCACGGTGGCCAGCGATCGACGCGGCGTGTGTCCGTTTCCGTACTCCTGGCTCGTGGTCGAGAAGCGGCGCTGCTGCCCGGCAACGGAGGCGGCGCGACGACGCGGCGGCGGCCTTGGCGCGTCCCCGCTCCCGGGGGACGAGACCAAACCAGCTGTGGTGGCGGAGACTGAGGCTGAGGCGGTGGCGGAGGCGGCGCGGCTCGACATGGCGCTTCAGACACTGAGGGGCGAGTGAGCGAGAACGAAGACAAAGAATGCAATGTGAGAAAATGAGAGAGAGACAAGAGCGACAGGGAAATAGGGGCAAAAGGAAGACACGAACGACAGGAAGACAGGAGTGAAAAGGGGGCAGGAAGATAGAAAGACAGGAAGGCCGAGAGACCGAGGGCGTCAGAGCAGAAGCACGAGGAAGAAAGAATTCCAGCGACGAGCAGCTGGTTGAGAAGAGTTCGACGAAGTGAGAATGGGGAAAAACCCGAAGACAGACTGAGCCAGGGAAATGGAAGTGGAGAGAGATAGAACAAAAAAACCAACACGAGAGTTGAACGGGGTGACGGCGGACAAGTGACAGCGACCGACGGACGGACGAACGGACTGTGGTGGAACCAGCTGGAGCCCACCGACCTCGTGATGCGACAGGAAGCAGGGCGAGTGCGGGCAGACAGACGAACGAACGAACGAACGGATGGACGGACAGACAGACGGACGGACGGATGGGCAGACAACGAGAACAGAAGTGACAGACAATAAAGCAGAGGCGCAGAGCGGACAAAGCAGCCAACGACAGCAACAACAGTAGTGGCGGCAGAAGCAACAGCAGCAGAGAATGGGCAATAAAAACCCAGCTACGAAAGCAGAAACTGTGTGAACTGGCCTGTGAAGCGAGAGCGGACGGAACGAGCAGACGGAATGGCGGACAGACGGACGGCGGCCAGATGGACGGACGGACAGACTTCGGAGGTCTTCGGCGAAATTAGCCAAGCGTGAATTTATGAAAATGAGCAGAGGTGCCGCTCGCTGGAGTGGACCAGGAGTGGGCTGGACGTGCAAAGGAAACGACGACCGACGGACGACTTGCGGTTCCGATTCTAATGCAAATGAATAAAATCCATAATCTGCGGTAGAAGTCTGCGGGAATCACGGGGGAGGAGGGAAGGGAGATGAGGTGTCTGAGCACAAGTGGCCGATAATTGCAGCGAACTTTGACCTCCAGCGTGTCGCGACGCGATTGCAGACGGTGGATGCTGGGAGGGAGGTGACCAGGGAGGGAGCTCCGCCTTCCTTACGTTGTTTCTCTCAGACGACGACGATTCCGGGCTTCGATTCACTCGATTCTCCTCTTCGACACCAAATTAATTACGCAATTTCGCTATGAATTCTCATTAAATTCGCACTTCCACAAGAATTTTCACAAACTTTTTTATATCGAAATCTATTTTTTGCCCCTCGTTTTGTGTTAATTTTTCTATTTCTGCTTCCGCACGTCTACGACGACGACCGTTTGTTTCTTTTGTTTGATTTTCTCACAATTCACCATCGAAACTTTTTGTTTACATTCCCATTATCGAGTGCAGTAATGTGTTTATCAATTTTTTTGTATTTCTTTTTCACAAGTACACAATTTTTAAACTGAATTTGTTTGTAATTTTAAAAAAAGAAAGAAAAACGCGTCGCCGAATTTATTTGTTCGCTCGATTTCCCTGACAGACGTCCGCTAAGGGTTACGATCGTAGTAGATCTGCTTCGGTTTTGGAGGAATGTTGACATCTACTCCGATCTACTTCGATTCGTGCTCCGTTTTACGAAGGAATACAGAGATGTTCATGACAATTTCATTCAAAATGGAAACACTGAAAGTTCTTGAGAAGAAATCTCGCAAGCAGTGTTGCAAAGCGTAAAACAACGCCAGATAATAAAATTAAGATTTATACAACTGATATGACATTTATTTCTTTTCCTCGACTATCACATCTTTCTATTACCCAATATTTTTTTATCAGTAATAAAAATAACGACATGATAATATACTATTTGTTTTCTATCATTCTCGTTTTGTATCGTTGTTAAAACTGTTCTCTGTTGATTGAGAAGAGTTTTCGTAGCGACGATAAGACGAACTAGATCGTATATCAAAGCCTTCGCTTTGCAATAGACATAATAAAAAGAGACAGATATATGTCGACGATCTTTATGTTCTTCAGAGTTGTCACCTCGAAAATTCTCAAATTCGTATATTAATTTCTATAAAAAATAATAAAAACACTTTTTTTTTCGATTAAAAAAAAAATTTAGTAGTGCTTTCAAGAATAATTATTGAATTTATTTCATTAAATCATGGAACTATTATTATATTTAATTTAATACCGACTAATGCTGAATCCTTTTCCACCATCAAAGCTCCCTCCCAATTATAAGAAAATAGACACATTTCTTCCCATGAGAAGGTTTTTTCTGTTTTTATTTTGATTTTAGTTTTGTTCCAATATGAGTTGTTTTTGATTTTGTTAACTTTCTTCGCTCAGGGTTTGTTTCCTTTTTTTTTGTCTAACAAACGATTGATTTGCATACAATGTTGAAATGTTCGTTAGTTACATTCATATGAAGCTATTGTACCAAAAAATAATTTTGCTATAAATTTAAGTGTTGTGTCCAAAAGGAATTTTTTAACAATCTCAATAGTTTCGAAATAGATTATTGCAATTTTGTTTTAGTTTGTTTTTTTTTGTTCTCAAATAAACCTTCCCATTCTCCTCCTCTATCTCCGGGATCATCATCACTCATCACTTCATCATCGACGGCTATAACTAATTTCATTGCATTTGTTGATTTTGTTTTTGGGGTGTTTTTGATCACATTCAATTAACAATTGTTATTATTATTATATAATTATTACGTTTAAAACTAATATAATGTCTGCTGTTTCTGTTTCATTTGTTTTTGATGATCATCATCGTGTTATATACTCGCCACAAACACACAAACAGACTGTGTGTGTGTCAGTGGGCGGCATTACAATAATTTTAGTTTAAATTTACGTTCAGCTCTGATTCAAAAATTATTCTTATTCTTAGTACAATGATCAGTTGATAGGATCTACTATTCGATGGGTACAAAAGTAAGTTGTTAAGAGTTTCTTTCGAAGAGTATACATCATCATCATCATCATCGTAATCATCATCATTATTATTTTTGAAATATTTCATTGAAATGTTTTGGCATGTTTCCATCATCATCGTCTTTCGTTTCGTTTACATTTAATGAATATTTACAATACAAATTTCAATCTCATTTAAAGCATTCTTAGATTAGGTTTAGTTAAATTTTTATATATGTATTTAAGTTAGGAGTTTCATCAACATTAAACGATATACTTTTTCCAAGGTCTCAATTGTACAGGGAACTTAAGAAATTGTTGCTTGTTGTTCTTGTCACAGGATCAGAAATTTATGAAAGGAAACTTATGGAAGATGGATGAATTTCGTTTTGAATTTGGAATTTAAAGCAACTCCATCCATCCATTAAATATAAGCATAAACAACTATTTTAGCTAATTTTAACACTTAATTTTATAATTAGTAAAAGAAGATACAACATGCATTCAGGACGCTGCTGACGGATTCAAAATTTTACTCATGTTCTTAATAATTGTGTCAATGATTTTGAAATAAGGCAGTTTCGAAATTGTTTGTTTGTACCATATTTGAGTGCAAGTTTTTGTTGCAGCCTCTTGAATGCATTTGAGATACAGTGAATTGTAGATTAAACATTACAAAATATATGTATATATATATGGTGTGAATTGTCTAACATCGCGTCTGTGGTTCTCGGAAGAATTTCTATGATATTGCAATAATAAAACGTGCTTCCAAAATGGAACAAATAATTTAAAAGGTAGATTAATGATTTCATGTTTAAAAAAATTGCGGAAATCAACAGAATTTGAAGCTTACTGTCAGTAACCATTTAAATAAATTAAGATGATGATCACACAAATCTCTAAGTAGTTAAATCAAAAACCAAAACAAAAAATGCTGGAGTGAATAAAAGAATATGTTCAAATGCTGTCTTCGGTAGCAACAACTGAAGCTTCATCATCAGGTTTTTGCAAGCGTTTCTTACGTGCATTATTCTGTTGCTCAATTATTGTTGATGTATTAGATTGTTGCTGTTGTTGTTCTTCTCCTTTTTGTTCTTCTTTTATATTCTTGTCAATTATGTTTTCTGTTGTATCATTATTTTGGTCTATTGTTAATTGTTGCTTCGTTTTTTTCTTTGTTCGTCTCTTTCTCCTCTTCTTGTTATGTTGGTTGCAGTAGTAGTTATAGTAGTTGTTGTTGTCAATATTTCAGTCCTTTGAGTGAATTGGTATCACAAATTTGTGTCCGAATGGACTTTTGTACTTAATGCCAGCATCACGATAAAATTTATCCGGTATTCCTAAATTACATAAATACAATTTGCCACAATTGTTTGATGATATGCCATTCAATGGTAAAATTGGTAGAATCGCGTATTTGATGGACACCTCATCGATGCCACTTGGCGGCGGATCAATTGCAAGAATTGAAGCACTAGAAATACAAACAACGTATACAACTATTTGATAGCTATTTCTTTGAAGAACTCACCGATTCTCACTCAACCACTTTTTAACATCGCCTGACAAATTATTTGAATTTGTCGATAATATCACAAGATCAGGTGTAGGTAGTGCTGAAAAACAAAAATACACAATGAAAACTAAGTTAACAATATGTTAATGTAATCACTCACCATCCACCGAGTACACGACTGTATTACCAGTTGCTTTAAATAATGAAATCTCAATGCTTTTCTGTTCAATGTTAGACTCCTCCTCCAAATAGAGTAGAACTTTTAGACCATGTGATGCGAGTTGGCGTCCAGTAGCGGAACCAATGTTGCTAGCTCTATAATTCTCCGACTTGTCACACACTATGACAATTGTCGGCCACTGATGGCAATTGTTTGGCGTAAGTCGGCGTGCGCCGCCCAGTAGCAAGATGGCCAAATCGGTGGTGCCACGGGCCAAAATGTCAGTTTGTCGCTGCAGCGACAGCCCTCCCTTCTCTGCGGTCATTTCAATCTTTGTGCGCACAATTGTTGGAATGGTTGGAATGATCAGTCCCTCATCTAAATTGGGAAAACGAAAGCATTAATAAAATACACATGTGAATAAAGTATGTGATTACCTGTAACGAAATCCGTGGAGCCCTCGAACAAAGACTCAATTTGGCGCAACTGCAACGGTCCACTCACTATGATATTCTCATCATGCCGGTACTTCCTCTGCTTCCGCGACACGGCCTGACGCACCAGATCAGGCTTGGCGTCGATCACATCCCAAAGAGCTTGCTTATCGAAAAGAGCCAAATTTCCCTCGAAATCGAAATCCTCATGCAGCAGCGGATCGTCGACCGAGGTGCCAAACGTTTGATTTTGTTTCATGCTGTTTTCACGACGCACCTTGTTGTTGTTGCGCGAATTCTTCCCTTTACCATTGCCATTGCCGTTTCCATTACCATTTCCGTTGCCGTTGCCATTGCTATTCAGAGAGTTGCCGTTCGGCATGCCGTTCAGGGAATTGCTGTTACGCATCTTTCCGTTCCCGTTGCCAGTGCCGTTGAACGAGGCCGAAGCATTGCTGCCATAATTCAAGCTGTTGCTGGGGACAATGTCGATGGGCTTGCTGCTGCTGCTCCCGAAGCTCTCCGCATTGCAGCTGGTGCCGGTCGACACGGAGGTCGAGGAGCACGAGTTGAAGGCGGTTCCCATGCGCACCTCGACCTTTGGCGGAATCAGGTTGCCGAAAAATTGAGCCACGCTGTTGGAAGTGCACGGCGACGAGTGGGGGTTGAAGCCGTTGTTCACCAGTTGCTGATGCGGTGCGCTCGGTGCACGTGGGAATCCCTCAAAGTTGGGAGTTCTAAGGCAGGGAAATCGGTTAAACATCATCAGACAAAATGAAAGCAATTGCTACGAACCTTGGGCCATTCGGCGAGAAGTTCATATTGGAGATTTGACTCGTCAGCGCCGAGGTGCTGCCCTTGGGCGAGTCGTTCCGTCGCAGCTGCCCATTGGAGGGCCCGGCTCCCGTTGCTCCGATGCCTGCGCTCGCGAAGTTCGGCTGCTTCACCGGCGTCGGCTTGTTGATCACAGTCGGAGTCACGGTCGTTTGGCCATTGTAGACGGGTATCAAACTGATGTCCACGATGTCACTCGATCTGCGAAATAAAACAGAATCATTAAGGAGAGGAGTAAAGTAAGAGATGCGAGCGAAACCCACCTCAGCGTCACCTCGGCGTCCTGCTTCCGCAGCGGCACTCCGTTCCGGAAGGCGCGCACTATTGTTATTTGCGCCGGGCTGATCTCCTTGATGATGCCCTGGAACACGCCCAGCTTCTCGTCACATTCGATGGACACCGCTTTGCCCAGCCACTCTTCTTCCATTGCCCGCTCGTTGGAGGATTTTGAACGCTCGAAGTACAAGACACGACTAATTTCTGGCTTATTTCAATCGAATGTTTCTTTTGCTCTTTCTTTCGCTAGCTCAAAGACTGGGGGCAGAAAGAATGGAGCGAAACTAAACACAATTTTTATGCTCTCCGCAGAAAAATCACGGAAAAGCCGGAGCAGATTTTGTTTTTAAAACGCAATTTCTCGGTCTTCTCCCCGCACGCAACACGCACAATTTATGCACACACACTCACACGATTACACACTCACACAACCGCGCTTTGCCACAAAACGTTTTTCTGGTCCGCTTCTGCTGATTCTTCGTTATTTTTGGTCTCTTGTGCGAAATTACTTTTTTTTCTATCTTCTCTTCCGAGCTCCTCAAAATTTTTCAAAATTACGTCCTTCTGGATGGCTGCGTGTTTTAAATATGTTTGATATTCGTCCTTCGACTCGACTACAGTTTTTTCTGACTTTTTCTCTGAATTCTATGCAAATATTTCCAAATTTCAGTCCGACCGACGGGCTTCGCTTTCTTTTTTCCTCACATCGACGTCGCAAACAGGGTTGCCGAAGGCACTTCAATCGAAGTGTTCCACTGCACTCAAAACACTCCGACACTCCATTTTTTTCCAAAACACTTCACTTTTCGCATATTCCGCAACAGACTGTTACTCCTCAAATTAGAAATCTCATCGGTCATACTCCTGTTCTTGTTTCCGTTTCACAGAATTTACACAATTTTAATACAAGATTCGTATTCATTAATTTATAACTTGTGATACTTCTTCTATTTGTTATTTATTTATTAATACATCTCGCTCGAAAATTTTAACGCGGCATCCCTGGAGCGGAACGTGAAACGGACTAGAGCTTTTTTGACAAGCACTTTCGCAGTTGAACAGAGATAAATATAGTGGTTAGAGTCGTTACCATCGGTGTGCGTGCGAGGGAAAGGAAAGCATGGAGAACACACCATGAACTGTGATGCCACAGCGTTGTCCTATGATAATTTTTGTATTCAATGTGAAAAAATTAATTATATATTATTTATTAAATATCTCATGAATTACACAAAGAATTTTAAAAATCCATACAGAATTCAGGAAATTTGTTTTTTTCAAGATATTGTTTTAACTCACAGTGGTTTTCTGAACGATGAGCTTTGGATAATGTCATGCCATGCCGGTGGAAGCATTTGTTTGACATTTCATTTGGCACCAGGGATGCCGCACCGACATTCTTGAGCGAAGTGAAAAAGTTGAAAAAGTCAAGGGCCGTGAAGTGATAAAATTTTATAAACTTTAGGTCTAAGAAGTCAGAAACAGCAAAAAAGTATTTCTGCTGAGCAACAAAAACGTTTTCACAACCTTATTTCATTAAAAAGAAACAACACATCGAATATACATTTCGCATCTTGATCCAAAGTGGAGTGAAAAACACTTCGATTGAAAGTGCCTTCGACAACCCAGTTTGGCACCAAGCGCAAAAGTTGAACGTTCGACGTTTTTTCTGGTTTTTCTCGTTGCATTTCTGTAAATTTCCGCCTTTTTTGGTTTTCATCAAATATTTCCCGTTGATTTCTTGTAAGTTTCCGTGAAATGTCCGACGATGAAGATATCCAATACGTAAAACGCCCGCGGACGGTTCACTATGGCTCGCTGGAGGAGTCGGAGCGGCAGCGACAGGCGGCGGCGGCCGGTGGCGCGAGCACGACCGGCAACCTGGAGGACATCGAGTCCGACGAGGACTACGACGAGCCGAAGAAGTCCTCCGCCGCCGCAGCTCAGCCCCCGCCCACGGCCAGTGCTCTGGCGAACAAAATCGACGACGACTACTTCGACATCGAGACCGAGGTGGCCAAGGACAAAATCGCCCTGCTCGAGGAGTTCGAACGCAAGCGGCGGGCGCGACAGATCAACGTCTCCACTGACGACTCCGAAATCAAGAAGAATCTGCGCCAACTCAACGAGCCCATCTGCTACTTCGGCGAAGGCCCGGCCGAGCGTCGTCGTCGCCTGAAGGAGCTGCTGGCGAGTCTGGGCGAAAATGCCATCAAGCAGAAGCAGTCCGAGGAGGAGGAGCGCAAGCAGCTGCAGAAGGAGCAGGAGACCACCTGGTACCACGAGGGCCCGGAGGCGCTGCGAGTCGCGAGAATCTGGATCGCGAACTATTCACTGCCGCGCGCCAAGGATCGCCTCGAGAAGGCCAAGGAGGCACTGGAGCTGCCGAGCGCCACGCGCGCCGGTCGCATGGTCGAGCTGCAGAAGCGCCTGCAGTCGTTGGCCCCACAGTGCTCGCAGGTGGGCGACACGCGGCCCGTCAGCGGCTGTGCCTTCAGCGACGACTCGAAGCTGCTGCTGACCGCCTCCTGGTCCGGCCTGTGCAAGCTGTGGGCCGTGCCCAACTGCGAGCTGCAGCAGACACTGCGCGGCCACGCGAGCTACGTCGGCGGTGTCGCCTTCCGACCGGGCGTCAAACAGGACGAGCAGAACGTTGTGGCCATGGCGTCGGGTGGACACGACGGCGCCGTCAAGCTGTGGGGCTTCGGCTCCGAGGAGTCGATCGCCGACATCACCGGACACATGCCGCATCGGGTGTCGAAGCTAGCTTTCCATCCGTCGGGACGGTTTCTGGCCACTGCCTGCTACGACTCGTCGTGGCGCCTGTGGGACTTGGAGCAAAAGACTGAGGTGCTGCATCAGGAGGGACACGCCAAAGCCGTCCACTGCGTCGGCTTCCAGACTGATGGCAGCGTGGTGGTCACAGGAGGCCTGGACGCCTTTGGCCGCGTGTGGGACTTGCGGACAGGTAATATTGCAAAATATTATTACTTTTTGATTACTGAAAGATTACTTCTCTTTTAGGTCGCTGCATCATGTTCTTGGAGGGTCACTTGGGCTCGATCTTTGGTGCAGACTTCTCGCCCAATGGCTACAACATTGCCACCGGCTCCCAGGACAACACATGCAAGATCTGGGATCTGCGACGGCGCCAACCGGTCTACACCATTCCTGCCCACGTGAACCTCATCTCGGACGTGAAGTATCAGCGCGACGGCGGCAACTTCCTGGTCACCTCCTCCTACGACTGCACCACGAAAATATGGTCGAATAAGACATGGCAGCCGCTCAAGACCCTGCAGGGCCACGACGGCAAGGTGGTGTCCGTCGACATATCGGACAACTCGCAGTACATAGCGACCACCTCGTTCGATCGCACATTCAAACTCTGGGCTCCGGAGAGTTGATTAAGACATGTATTTAGATTGATTTTGGTTTTTATTAGATTCTCTTCATTTTCCTGTTTTCTTTAACGAATGTTATTATTGTGTATGATTATGAATTTACTTATGATTGTTGGAAATACCTGTTGAGATGTTATCATGAAGCACCGCACCAAGAGGAGGCGATCGTGCCTCCGAATGATTTTTGTTAAACGACAATAGAACAAAGAACCTTTTATAAATATTATTAAATGAAATTTATATTTAAGAAATCGCTAAAGAAGGAAATGTCCAAAAGAGAGCAATGCCAGCGAGCATTGGAAATTATAATGCAAAAGTAATACAAATTGTTTAAATAAAACAAGAGACACCCAAATTTTTGCTACAAAATCACATTTTATTCATTGAATCTTCATGCAGTTGATTTATAATTTTACACATTAATAGGTTGTAGGTATCATCGTATAGATAAAACTATTATTTACACATTCGTTAAGCATTTCGAAACACAATCGCTTGCTTGAAACTGTCTAAAATGTTGCTTGCTCTGGTCGAAGGTACTCATTTGCTGTGTTCTAGGTCTGTCGTTGAGAGTAGGATGCGAGTGAGTGGTCAGGACTTGTGTGTGTGTGTGTGTTTCTGCTCTAAACGCTACATGGGTTCTATTGTTTAATATTGCAATCGGCCGGTTACTGTATGCTTGATCTGTATTGTACAATTATGTATTATCCTTACTATGTTTATTTAGTTAACTTATTTCTTACTATGTGCAACAACTATTTGATTGATTGGTTCGATCGATGCTTATTTCAAGGCGTAGTTGTATCTGTATCTGTTTGAGAGGAACATCAACATATTGAGAGTGTAGTTAAATAGACTTAATTTCGATTGATTTCTTGGAATTTCAACTTTTAAGCTAATTGACATTAAATCGTATTTGAAATCGATTAAAATTCCTTTTTACTTTCTGATTAATTGAATGAAAATGCGCTTGAATGAAACATATTTTCATTGGATACATTGAAGAGTGTATTTTTGTAGTTGGTTTTTAATGTTGTTGTTGTTGTGTTTTCGTATATATATTTAGGTATATAACTATTTGTAGATAGGTATAGAGATAAAGGTATATATGTGTATATTATGACAACTTAAATATATTTAAATTTTCACTAAAATTTAACTACCACAGATAGGTTGCAATTATGTGTGTTTCTTCAACATAATCTTCATAATAATCGTAATTATTTTCATTTATCGTAATTAAATTAATTAAAATCATAGAATTGTGGATTGATTTATTGAGTTGTATAAAAAAAATTATCGTTCTCCCCTAAATAAGTTCTAAACAATAGCTAAAACTAAATATAAATCGTTAAATGGTAGGCTTTAGTCGTTAATTGAGATTTACAATAGGTTTTTGTTGTTGTTATTGTTACATAGACAACAACATTCATCATATACGTTCTAACATACATATATTTGTGTTTTCATCTTATTCATAAATAATTTCAAGAAATGCTTTTTTCTGTATTTAAGGAATTTCCAAATCTCGAATTCTCGTTCTCAGGAAGAAGTTGCGAAGGTTCTGAGGCATGTTGCGGTGACGTCTGATCTTGTAAACATCTGACAATGGACACATGTTTATGTACATGTTGTCAACATGGCTGCTTGTCAACATAGCTAACGACATCATTCCGAAACATGTTGCACGTTATGAACATTTCCCAGTTGGTTGTCGTCAACATGATGCAGACAAAATAATGCTGACAAAATGATGTCGTCAACATGATGACGACAGTATGATGCCGACAACTTGTCTCCTCCCTCACATGTTGCACATCAACTCTTGTCAACATTTTCGCGTTCTCCTTCCAAGCATTCTATCGTTCCTCTATCGCGTTATTTGCTAAGCTTCTAACTTTTATTCACTAAACTAAACACTAGACAAAACTATTAACAATAAATTTCGCTGTTCTCCGCTCAGCACTGGGAACCTTCTTTCGTCCTTCTCCCCAGTCTCCGCCTCCAGCAAAGGGGATCGAAGGAGGGACTGAGAGGGAAGATTCCGTGGAAAAGTTTCGGTCTCTTCTGTGAGATTTGTGCACTTCTCTCTGGCGTTTTCTTACTCTCTCTTTCTTTGTGGTTCTTGAGCCATTTCTCTATCTCTCTCTTTCTGTTCTGGTCCTTGAGCCATCTCTCTATCTTTCTCTCTCTTTCTGTGTGTGTTTCTGCTTCTGATGACTGGGGGCGTCGGTCGTGCGGGGGCGTGGCCTCTTAGACCGTCGTATCCGGCGGCGGCGTCATCGACTTCTTGCACTCCGTCTCCGTGGACTTGTCGTCCTCGTCCTCGGGCGCGATATCGATCCGATGCGCCTTGCTCCACACGACCAGGTCCATGATGAAGGCCAGGAACATGATGCCAGCCGTGATGCCTGAACAATAACAACGAGGAGGAGGATGATCAATCAAAACCCTGACCAAAGTCAAAGTGAAATCTTACCCAGGAAATAATGTCGGAAGGTGTCCGCGTCGTACAAGGAGCAGGCGCCGTGCTTGCTGCAGACCGTCTTCCAGATGAGGCAGGCCGAGTCCACGACCGCCCCGTAGATGATGGGGCAGGGGACGTTGCCGAACAGCCCGATCGCCGACTGAATGACGCCCATGGCCATGGCTTTATCTGGAGAAGAGAAGATCAACGAAATTTTGCTATTGATTTCAATTGGGGAAAAATATTAAAATACCGACCCTTTGGATGCGTGCATCGCATCACCAGCAACATGCTGCCCACCTCGGAGGTCGAGTGCATGAAAACGCACACGGCGAAGATCAGGATGAAGAAGATGAAGTTCTTGCACTGGTTATCACAGTATCCGCTGACCGCTTCGTACGGCTCGCCATTGGGAGTGGCTGCAAGAAAATTGAGAGAGAGAGAGAGAAGAATGAGTGAATAGAATAAAACTATATGATGGAAACTATTAAATGAGAATAACAATTAATGAAACAAAAATATGAATATGAAATGGAGAATTAATAGAAATGAGAATACAAGTAAATGAGATCAAAATAAATAAAAGTATGAATAAATGAGGCTACAAATTGAGAATAATGTTTTATTTATTTTTTAATTTAAAAATTTTTTTTAATGTGAAATAAAAAAAAAATGAAAAATTGTTTTATAAAAAATAAAAAAATTTTCCAACTTATGATGAAATAACATTAAATAAATTAGAAAAAAACTATGAAACTTAAATTATTAATTCTTTCATTTGAAATAAAAAATAAATGAAATAAAAATGTGAAATGCAAAAACAATGAAATAATAACTAAATAATATGAAAAGTAAATGAAACAAAAAAGAAATAAAATAAAAACAAATTAAATGAAAAATAAATTAAATAAAAAATAAATTAAATAAAAATTAAATTAAATTTCAAAATAAACTAATTAAAAAATAATTCGAATAAAAATAAATTAAATCAAAAATAAATGGAATGAAAAATAAATCAAATTGAATGATCTATTTTTAAATGAATTAAAAAATAATTTTTAAAAAATAAATTAAATCAAAAATTAAATTAAATAGAAAATATGTTAAATAAAAAAATAAATGGTAGGAAAATAAGTAAATAAATAATAGAATGTTCAACTATATAATTAAATATCACTCATACGCCGCGGTGTCCCACAAGCCCAACCCACACTTACTGTCTGGAATGCATGCGCAGTTGGAGAAGACCGTGCGATTGTCGCCCGGCCGCAGGTCGGAGGTGGCGCAGCCCGCGTGGCACGTCGAGATGTACATCCGGCCGTCGACGCCGCAGATGGGCGCGAAGTTCTCCCGGTCGCAGGTGCAGTTGAGGGCCGCGCTGCAGGCGGGCTCGATGGAGGCCCGTCTGAAAGAACCAAAGAGAACGATCACGAATCAGTCAAGTCAACCCCACGGCGAAGCGGATTCGTTTGAGACTCTCACGTTGTGGCGGTGCTCGGCTGGTAGCCGGCGAAGTCGTTCATGTTGCAGCCGACGAACATCAGGATCACCATCCCGGCCGAGTAGACGAGCGCCGTGAACGCGATCCACGCCGCGACCGACTTGGCCGACGGCTTCAGCTTCAGGATGACGATGCCCGAGATCACGATGCCGACGCCCATCACGAGGATCCCGCAGAAGGCGGCGATCATGTTCGCATCGTAGGTCGCCACACGGAACTGCGTCTCGAGGTACTTGGGCAGGAACGTGTAGAGGCCGGCGATCGGCAGCAGGTGGAAGACGCACGACGCCGTCCGGAACATCAGGATGTCGTTGCTCAGCTGCCGGCGAACCGTCTTCGGGAAGTCTGCAACGAGTCGAGAAGATGAAACACATTCAACAAGGTCTCGAGACGACAACAAACCTTTCAGCTTCGGCTTCTCCTCGGGCTCCTGCGGCGTCTGGTCCTTGTCGACAGCGGCGTTCGGCACTCGTCGACCGCGCAACTCCTTGGGGAACGAGAACATCGCGATCGAGGAGAGCATCATCAGGGTGCCGATGACCACGGGCCCCAACCACCAGGCGCCGATCCAGCGCGGGTCGCTCGCATCGTAGCCAGGGTTCGAGAAGTTCACGTACCAGCGGGTGCAGAAGGAGCCGACGATGAAGCCGGAGGCAGGGCCGAGGATGCGGACGCCGATCGTGATGGCTGGATAGAGAGAGGGAGGGAGTGAGACAAATTTGAGCATGGGACAATAGACAATAAAAAAATGTAGTATGATTTCAGCGAAGGAGAATTGAGTCTAAAATCAGGGAAGAATAATTCAGCATGGGTTCATAGAAGGAAAAATTAGCATGGGTTCAAGAAAGGAGAATTGAGTAAGGGTCCAAGGAAGGAAAATTGGCCGTGAGTTCAAAGAAGGACAAATGAGCATGGGTTTAAGAAGGAAAATCGAACATGAGAAAGGAAATTGAGCAAGGGTTCAACTAAGAAAAATAGAGCTTGGGTTCAGAGAAGGAGAATTAAGCATAGATTGAGGAAAAGACAATTGAGCAAGGAAGGAAAATTAACCATGGGTTCAGAGAAGGAAAAATTAGCATAGGTTTAAGGTGAAAATTAGACATGAGAAAGGAAATTGATCATTTGTTCAGAGAAGAAAAAATAGTCTTGGGTTCAGAGAAGGACAATTGAACATTTGTTCAGGGAAGGACAATTGGGCATGGGATAGAAATCTGTTGCTTACCCATATACATCGGGGACTGTTTGCTGGCCACGTTATCATCAATATACGGGATGCCGAGGGTGGCCACCGCCGTCTGGCCGATGCCCGAGCTGAGGAGGCTGGCGAAGAAGATGCACAAAACGATCACCGTGATCTTCGAATGCGACGCCTGCTCCAACTTCTGGTCCTCGTTGCATTCTGAAAGGAAGGAAGAAATCCCAATGAGTTTCTCGGAGTCTTGGAGTCGACCACCTCCTGGACTCACCTGAACCGGACGACGCCGACCCGTTGCCGTTGGCCAGACAGAGGTTGATATCGTGGCCGCCGCCCCCAAGGGAAGCAGCCAACGATCCGAGGCCGAGCGCCTCCGAGTGCGACGCGTTCAGCGACTGCAGATCGACGTCCAGGCCGAAGCTCGACGCGTGCAGCTGCCCCGCCCCCGCTGCCGCGCCCGTGGAGCGAGCGTGAAGGAGGGCGGACGATTGCATCAGCTGATCGCCGAAGATGAAGTGCGGCAGGGAGCAGGCGAAGGCGGCGATCGAGAAGAGAACCATGCCGCAGGCGATCCACCGGGGACGATGGCCACGGCCCGCGAAATAGGTCAACAACATGGCCGTGCTGATTTGGCCCATCTCGCTGGCGCTCAGCAGGAGGCCGGTCGTCTTCGACTTGATCTGGAAGAGCTTCTCGATCGTGGTGATCACCGAGACGAAGTAGGTCATGTACATGCCCTGCAGGATGTAGGCCAGCAGGAAGACGACCATGAAGACGTGCGTCGACGCGAAGCTGCGCGCCCACTTCGGCCGGCAGCCAAAGAGCCCACAGGTCGGGGTCTTCTGCGCTCGGCCCCGACTCAGATCCGAATCGAACTCGGACTCGTCGGACTCGCTGGCGCGCAGACGCTTCGTAGTGTAGAGTCCGGTGAGCGGATCCTGTTCGTCGTACTTGTCGGGCAGGCCGAGACCGAGTCCGAGGCCGTTGCCGTTCTTTCCGTTCAGCAGGGAGCCGTTGTTGTTGCCACCCGGATGGTGGTGGTGGTGGTGGGCGTGGCCCGGGTGATGGTGCGGATGGTGGAGGAGGCCGTTCTTCAGGTTGTTGATCTCCTCGGCGTCCTTCCAGGCGTCGTTGTTGTTGGTGCCGGGCTCGTCGTAGATCACCGTCGTGATGGAGTCGCCGTTCAAGGCCACGCCCCCATTGTTGCTGCTGCCATCGGTGGCGTTCGTCGTCGCCAGCAGCGGCGTCCACATCTGCGCCGAGTCCCGGCGGCCGCCGTTTTGGTAGCCATTGTTATTTCCATTCAGGTTCCCGTTTCCAGTGAGGTTTCCATTTCCATTGAGGTTTCCATTCAGGTTCCCATTTCCATTCAAACTTCCATTTCCACTCAGATTTCCATTTCCATTAAGACTTCCATTTCCACTCAGATTTCCATTTCCATTTAAATTTCCATTTCCACTCAGGTTTCCATTTCCACTCAGGTTTCCATTTCCATTCAGATTCCCATTTCCATTAAGGATTCCATTCCCATTTCCATTAAGGATTCCATTCCCATTTAGGTTTCCTTTTCCATTCAGATTTCCATTTCCATTAAGGATTCCATTCCCATTTCCATTGAGGTTTCCATTTCCATTCAAATTCCCATTCCCGTCGCCTTTCGTCAGCTTCAGCCCAACTTCAGGTGGCGTTATTAATATTGTTGCTTTTCCATTTGTTCCATTTCCTGTCGTTCCCAGTATTGTTGTTGGTGTTTGTGTTGATGTTATTGTTGTTGTTCCATTATTCGCGCGACGATGCGTCGTGTCGACCTCAGGCGTCGCGTGTGAGGGATGCATGTCGTTCGGCCAGAGTTCGTCGTGGTCGGGGGCTGCTTTCGCAGTTGGGGGAGGGTCGAGGATGGAGGGAGGGTGGCGGTTGATCCGGGGGGAAGGTTGTGGTGGCCGGTGGGCGTGGTAGAGGGTGTTGGTCTCAAGGAGGAAGCGCCGGGTGCTTGTGAGCCGGGGCTGGAAGGGAACAGCGATGGATCCGGGACGCTTACGAGAGACACCGTGGGCTCAAATCCATTTTCATGCACTCGACGAGGGTCGGGTCTCGTTCTCTATGGCTCTCTGGTTGTTGGTTCTGTAGATCCTCTTTTTGTTTTTGCTGATGACGAAGATGTTGCAGAAGTTATTGTGGATGAAGTTTTTGTTGATGAAGTTTTATATCAAGTTGTTCCAAAAGTAGTTGCTGACGCAGTTTTAGAACTTGTTCTTGAAGTTCTTCTTGGAGTTTATGGTTATTATTAGTTGTTCTAACTTGATTTGAGCTCTGATTTCAGTCGAAAAAGATTTTATATCTCAATAAAATCCTCTATTTTCAGTTATTTTGTTGTAGTCGTTGTTTTATAGGAGTAATTGTTGTGTTTACAATTGTAATAAATGTTTTAATAATAGAAATAATTATTGTTGTTATAGTTGTAATTATTGTTGTATTATTTATATTTATTGTAGTTGTTCTATATTGTTGTTTTTCTTGTATAATTAAACGAGGTAGTTGTTTATAAGTTGTATAACATCTTCCTTTTGTGGTTATAAAATTTCCTGTCACTTCTTATGGCAGTGTCTGTAAATAGAAAAAAGAAACATCACATTAAACAAATATTTAGACTATAAATATAATATTAAAAAAATTAAATTAAAATTAAAAAAAAATAAATTCAATTCAAAAAAATGAAATTCAATTTACAAAAATAAAATTCAAATTGAAAAAAAAAATTAAAATTAATAAAGTAAAATTCAAAGAAAATTTAACTTGAAAATTAAATTCAAATTTAATTCCAATGGAAAAAAAATTTAAAAAAAATCGAAATCAAACAGTTTCAATTAAAAAAATTCAAATTAAATAATATTCAAATTAATGATAATTTCAGTGTGCAAAGAGGAGTGGTTGAGGGGGGCGGTTGAGGAACAGGTAATCGATTAGGGAACACCCCGTAATGCTTACATAAGAACCCCTTCTTCCCTCGCTTCCCTCCAACCTATTCCTCTCCCTCTCCTCATCCATCCCACAGCTCATGTGATCCGATGACGCAGTTCCGGTTTCTACGATTCCTCCTCCTCACACCTACTCTAATTGTACCGATCATGCTATCCCCATTTCCCTCTCTCACGCTCTATGATCCCAGTCTCTCTCTCTCTCTATCTCCCTCTCTTCCTATTCACCTCCCTCACCTCTCACTCTCTCTGTCACTCTCACTCTCGCTCTTATCTTCTTGTGCAATTCGTGCGACGCACTTCGGGCCACGAGTCCTTGAAATCGTTTCACTTTCGATTGAGGGAATGACCTTGTTCTTCTTCTTCTTCTTCTTGTTATTGCAATAGTTGCGGTTGTAATTGTTGTATTAGTTGTTGTTTTTACACTTCATATGATAGTTGTTGTTGGTGGGGTTTTTACATAGATTTTTTTTTTGTTATTGCGGTTCTTGTTGTTTCTGGTTTTTCTTTCTTTTCTTCCCAACGGTCGCGTCTCAGACCAACGAAAGTAAAAACGCGACTGAAGCGAGCTGCAGTCGACGACAGACGGCAGCGCAGTCTCCACCTTATCAGTAGAGTCTGGACAAGGGGGAGGGGGGCGTGGCGGGTCGTTTGAAAAGGGGGCGAAGGAAGGAGGCAAGGGTCCCGTCTTCAGTCAATTCCAAAAATACGCCGGCAGCGAGTGCGACTGCGACGTGGTTGACAATAGCAATAATGGCAACAATAATAACAACAGCAACAACAATAATAGCAATGACAACAATAGCAACACCAACAACAACAAACACGTCTATCATTTCAATGTCATTTCTATCGGTGATGTTGATGCCATGGCCATTGTTGTTGTATTATTTTATTTTTTTTCTTTCATTAATATATATGATATGTCTTGTGGTTGTTGTTGTTACTGTTATGATTATCCACAACCAATAGTGATTACTGCAATTTCGTCTTATCTTTGTGAATGTTTTTTTTTGCAAGACTATTTTTTGGCGCTTTGCACGAATTTGCACGAATATTTTTATGACAATTTTTTCTATGATATTTATTTTTTTTTTCGATTTTTCCTGATATTATTCAATTTAATTTTTCGATTTTTATTTTTCTATTTTTATTTTGATCTTTTTTTTGCATTTTTTCAATTTCTTATGATTTTTATTTGGTTTTTTATTTTCTAGTATTTTCAATTAAATTTTAACAATTTTTTTTCTTTGGCATAATTTGGAAATAAAAGAAGAAATTCAGTGCAAAACGTGGAATAACGTTTTCTGCAAGTTTCGCCGTTGAAGGCAGCGCTTATCTTATCACTTATAATAAACGAGCCCAGACAAATATGCACGTCGCCTGCAGATACACTGAGCGAAGCGGGGCCGACCGACAGACGCCGGGGCGCCTTCGTCGAGTGCCCACGTGGGAGTCGGGGATTCCCCAAGCTAGTTTTACAGCATTTGATATTATTAATAAAAAACATAATCGAAACGAACAAAAAGTTAACGCAGAGTTATTTTTCGTACATTGTGAAAGAAGTGAAAAGAAAAAAATAAAACACGATTTTTTGATATTTTTAAATTTATGTATAATTATTTAGATTTATATTTTTTTTAGTTTTGGTTTTTAGTTTTTAATCCTCACGAAAACTTTCTTGAAGGTGTTAAATTTCAGTGATGGTTTTTGCTCAGTGTAGACGTTCCGTGAATTTATCAGTGCATGCAACAAACACATCACCATCGGCAACAACAATGAGAAAATAAAATAAATACAAGAAATGCGCATTGACCTTTGATAACGAAAGTGAAATTCACACACACACAGACTCGCAAAAGACACACACGCACTCACAATACTCACATGCACACAATGGCAGACACACAGACAGAAATGTTAGCCTTGGTTTTGGCATTTTATTGTTGTTGGTGCTATTGTTGTTGTTGCTGTTTTATTTGCACTTCTTACTCAAGCAGAAAGAAATAATTTCGACTCATGGTGTTTTTTTGTTATTGTGGTTATTGTTGTTGTTATTGTTGTTGTGGTTTTTATTATTGGTGTTGCGGTTGTTATTGTTGTTTATTTTTTAAATATTTATTACGTTTTCACATTGTAGTTGTTTTTGTTGCTCTACTCCTCTTGCTATTTTTGTTGTTATTATTGTTTTTGATTTGATTTTTTTTGATATTTTATTTTTGTTACTTTTTTGTTATTTATTTTGTTAATTATGCTTTTATTTATTTATTGTTATTTTTTATTTTTATTTTTCTTGTTCACGTATCTTTTACGACCACAGATTAGTTTTTATTTGAATTCCCTTCAAAGCTCCGGGATCAGTTCGGTGAATCGCACTGATCTGGCAACCCCTGGCAGAATTCTAACGACGATATTTTTCGGAACTTTGACCGAGAGGGAGATTTGTGAAGGATCCAGATGATAAGGTGGCAACTCCACCTCCCACCAATAGCCACCACGTGAGTGCTGCCAGATCGTTGGAGAATCATCATCGACTTCCCGATCGATGCGAGGCGGCGTCGGGTTCAACGCGCTGAACCTGCGGCTGATGGACCTCATCACAACAACAACAACAACAACAAAACAACAACCAAAACAAACAAACAAAATAAAAACAACCAAACAAACGATAAAACCATACAAACATCAGAAACAACTACAAAAACAGAAACAAATACAACAATAAAAACACAAACTACATCATCATCATCACCATCAGAGGAAGAAGCAGCAAAAAAGCAATAACAACACTGGAGATGAGCAAGAAGAAGTTCCTTCCGTCCTTTGTCTTTTTTTTCTCTTTCTACTCTTCCTTCCTTCTTCTTCTTTTTCTTCTTCGGCTCTTGGGCTGCAATAACAACAACAACTATTGTTGCTGCGTGCGATCTTTGACCACGGCCACAGAGATTCAGAGAGAAAGAGAGAGACAGCTAAAGCGAGAGACTGTCAGGTAGATTCTAGAAGGACTGTCTGAGAAAGAGAGAAAGAGGAGGAGAGAGTGCGAGGGAGAGAAGAAGAGAAAAAGACAGAGAGAGCGAGTGAATGGGATAGAAGCAGAGGGACAGAGAAACGTGTGGATGGATGCTTGTATTTGTTTTTGTTGTGTGATTGCGAATGAGTATTCTTGTTGTTGTTGTTGTTGTTGAAGTCGTTGCATTTGTCGTTGTTATTGTTGTTGTGGCAGGATGATGTTTTTGTTGTAGTCGTTGGATGTTGTTGTACTCGTCGTCGGATGATGTTATTGTTGTTGGATGGTGTTTTTTGTTGTTCTTTTCCAAGTTGTTATTTGCTCGTCCGCTGCAATAAAGTTCTAAACAACTACAACAACAACAAAAACAACAACAACTGCAGGCATGCAAAAAATCAGCCAAAGTTGCACCGATGTCAAAGAACTTTACTTTATTTTACTTTACTTCATCTGCTGCTTTTCCTTCTCAATCTTTTTTCTTTCCTTTCATTCTCACCCTTTTTTTCCTTTCTCTCCCTCTCGTTCACACACCCAGAAAGGAGTACGCGTTGTTGTTGTTGTTGGAGTCGTCGTCCCTCCTGACACCGAAGACACGAACCACGGAGACAGAGACGAAAAGAATGAGTGAAAGAGGGACAGAGCGAGGGTCTTGACACGATCTTCCCTATGCCTCTCACTCTGTCTTCCCTCTCATTCTGACCTCCTCTCACTCTGTGTTCCTCTCTCTCTCTCTCCTTCTCCCTCCACAACTCAAACATTGTTTGGCGATTGGCGATTTTTTTTTGTTGCGAAATTTCCTCCACTTGCGGTTTTTTCTTCTTCCCGTCGCCAGAAAGTCAAACATTGAGCCGCGTTATGTCATCCTGGTCATCGGCCAGAAGACGACAGAAGAGGTTGAGGAAGGGAGAATTGGGAGGGAGATGGGAAAGAGATGAGAAAGAGATGAGAGAGAGAGAAGGAGGTTGAGAGGGAGCCCGAGAAAGAGACAAGTCTTCAGTTGTGCAAACAGCGCCAACATCGCTGTCGCAGTCGGCGTCGCTGTCGACGTCGCTGCCGGAGATGTTGATGACTTCTTCTTCTCTAATCCGCAGGCGTGAGAGAATTTAAGCTGCTGTGGAATTCGTCGACAGAGAAAAGCCACGCATGCGTCGTCACTCCCTCTTCACTTCCTTCCTTTCTTTCATCCTTCATTCCTTTCTTTCCACCTCCTCCTCCCCCTCGCCCAATGGCTTCTGTGGGCGACGAGAATTCATCAACTATTGTCGGTTATCAGTTTCCTCAACCTTTTCATCAGCCCATCGATCCATTCATCCATCACTCAATAATGTGAACGATCTATCACCCAATAAAGCAATCGATCTATCACTCAATAAAGCTATCGATCTATCACTCAATAAAGCGGCTGATTTATCACTCCTTCAATCAAGCGCTCAATCGATCGCTCCAGCTTCGTACATCACGTTTCGATCGAGAATTTCTAATTGGTCAGGTTTCGATCATATCGAATTAAATATTTCTCTCCTTTCCGCATTCACTTTCTTCTATCTACATCTCCTTCGAGAACATTCTCGATTCATCGTGTGGAAATCTGTCCTTTGATCTTCCCTCTCATTCTCTATTGCATCTTTGTCTTTGAGTTATTTGTCTTGCTTGATGCCTGCTTCTTTTATTTCGTCATATACTCATTTAGAAGCCAATAAATCTTCTTGTTCAAATAGATTGCAAAAAAAAACATATATATAAAACATAAAAAACAGAAATACAAATATTTTTGTTATTTTTTCCCCTCTATATTTCTTTCCCTCTCTCTCTCTCTCTCTAATTGTTTCTCTATCTCTCTTCCTTTCTCTGTCTCTTGTACTCGACATATAAAATTCTTTAATTGTTCTTAATTAAATAATTATTTTAATCCCAAAACCATAACATGCTCAGATTGTAGAATATATTCTGCATTTTATGTATGTACATCCGGTCTCTCTTATCTGTCGCAAATCTATCTGTCTGTCTAATTGTCTGTCTTGTCTAATTTCTATTTTGTTTTTGTCTATATTTCTGAATTTTATAATTTAGCTTGATTCATTTAAAATCTTTTGGCTCATATTCTTAAGTCCTTTCATTAAAATATTGAGCTTATTTTTCTTATAAATTTATTTGAAAATCTCTTTCATTCACCTGTGTCTTCAGTCTATTTCTTTTTTTTCTATTCATCCACCTGTTGCCAATTTATTGGCTCGTTATCTCTCTTCAAAAAAACTGTCCGTTCTCCCTTTATATGTCTTTCCTTCTCTATGTGTTTTTGTCCACCTGTTGCTTCTTGTCTTCTTCTCCGACGCATTCACCTACTGATCTCTTTATCTTCTTCTGTCCCCTTCTCTTCACCACCTCATTCAAAAAGCACCATCTCTTTCTATTGCCCATCTTTCCTTCTTTTCCATCTCCTTCACTCTCTCTCTCTCCCCCTCCTAGTTGCTTTCATTTATTTTATTATCGCCAATATGTATTTTGACTTTGACCTTCACATTGAAATCGTTGCAAAATTAAAATTTCAAAAATAAAGTATTCAAATGGAAGCGAACACACACAGCAACACTTAGACACATACACACACACACACACTCTACTCCTATCACAAGTGTCAAATTCAAATGTCAGCAAGAAGAAAAAAAACGATGTTTTTTAATAAAACTGCAATTAATTTTTGTTGTAAAAATTAAATCGTCGTAGGGAATGAATGAAAAGAGAAAAATGTGAAAAAAATTACTTGAGAAATTGTTAAAAACTCTGAAGAATATTTTTTTTAAACAATTTGACCTCTAAATAATTTACTGCGACACTGGGAATTGTTTTTGTTGTTGGTGTGCTGTGCCTATTGTCAATTTTTATTGTTGTTGTTACTCTTGTTGTTGTTGCTCTGTCCCTTGCTGTTGTCGTAGTCGTCGTCCCTTTCTGTCGTAATTGCGTGAAATGAAAGCTGTCAGTCATTTTGTCATTCTATCTTTTTGACAGCTCTAAATGGTGTTCAATTATTGTTGTTGTTGTTGTTAAATGGTTCAATTGCTATTATTGTTCTTGGTTGTTGTCGTTGATGCCATATATTTTTGTTGTTGTTGTTGTTGTTATTAGTAATGATACAACATCAGTTGTTGTAATTGTTGGTGCACGAAGATGAGATGTCGAAGATGTTCTAGAATTTAGCCGAAGGAAGTCACGAGAGGGGAGTAGAAAGAGAGGGAGAGAGAAAGAGAGAGAGAGAGAGAGAGAGAGAAAAGAGAGGGAGAGAAACATATAGAGAAGGTTTGCAAATGATAATGAAATCAAATTTTGTATGGAAGGTTTACCAAAGGACTCAAGATTCCAAAAAAAAGGACTTTTGTAGAAATTCCCCCAATGCGTGAGTTCGACACACACTGGCGTTGCCACCCGACAAAGGCGGAAGTCACTCGACTTCCCATGACCGCAAAAAGAAGGTTATCACATATGAGAAAAGAAACACACACACACACATAAAAAATCCCGCTGACTTTGCAAATAAAACAAACGAATGGCGAAAAATTCGACAAAAATCCACACAACATTGAAATTTCGTGTCGAACTGAGGATGAGTCACAACGACTTCTGCAGCGGAAGGTGCGTCCGACGGAGAGATAAACAGACAGACAAATGGACGGACTAAAAGACGATTGTTGTCGCCATGTTGTCGGCTGTCAAAATGAATCTGGTTCGCGCCATTTTGGCAGCCATTTTCGAAATCACTCTGTTTGTCCAACTTCCCCCCTTCGTCTTCATCGTCATCCCATCGTCCACAGTCTGTCTGTCCGTCCGTCCGTCCGTCCGTCCGTCCGTCGAAGTGTCGAATGGGAAATTCAAACAAGGCGGCATCGCTTCAAACACGCGTAACGGTTTCTTTTGTGGCGCGAAAAAAGAAAAAACGAAGAAAAAGAATAAAATAATCGCATGGGTAACGATTATTTGCGTCACGATTACTACACGAGGCGGCGACGAATTTCGCTTCCCTGTTGACTTGGCTCAGTAAAATTCTGGAATTCATTTCTGTTTGTACACTTATTTTTATTTTGTTGGTTTTTATTGCCAAATTTTAAGATTTTTGTTGGTTTTTACTGTGAAGTTTTTACAATTTTTCTTGGTTTTTTTTTCAGCCATCTGAGTATTTTTTTTTTTTAATTTACACTTTATCTCATATAAAATATTTTTTGTATTTATTTTATTTGTACTTTTTAGTTTTGTTTTTTTTATATTTTTTTTATTGTGATATTTTTATCTTTTATTTATTCTACATTACTTTGTATTTATATATTATAGAATTTTTGTGTTTATTTGTAATATATTTTTTATCATTCATTCCTTTTGTTAATTTCAGTTTTTACATCTTATATTATATTTTTATATATATATTTTTCATTGTAATTTCTTCACATGCCTTACATTCCATTTATTTTATTTTTTAATATTTTTATTTATTTTTATTTACATATAATTTTGTATTTTCTCTTCCAGTAATTTTTATTTTCTCTTTGAGTAATTTTTATTTTCTCTTCGAGTAATTTTTATTTACACGAGTAAATTTTTATATTATTAATTTTATCGAAATAACGATAAAACGCTTTGGGGCTGTAAAAGCCGTGAAAAGACGAAGACGACAACTGTTTCAACAGCAAGAGCAACAGCCACAGCAACAACAACAACGATAATGACAACAACATTTGATACAATGTACGAATAATCGAAATGTAAAAAAATGTCAATGAAATGAAATGAAGTTAATGCATTGAGCTAACGAGCCTCGAACAAGAAAACAATAATGAGCACAGTAATAATAATAATAACAATAACAACAACAACAATAGTGACAACAACAACAGCGACAACAACAACAATAACAATAACAGTGCCAATAACAGCGACAAGAACATGTTGCTGATGACGATGGCGTCGGAGAAGAAGAACAAGCACAAGAATAAAGGAGGAAAGGAGAAAAGGGAAAGAAGAAGAAGAAGAAGACGATGATCAAATAAACCTAAATCAAATCAAAACGAATGCCGAAAGTCGGAGACGGAAATGGAGAAGAAGAATCAAAGAAATGCATAAATTTGTTAAATGCAAGCGGCAACAACAACAACAATGACAATAATACAACATCAAGAAAAAAATAAAATAAAATGAAATGCGATGAAATGCAATCAGAACAATATTTCGCAAACAACAGCAACAACAACAACAACATCTCGAAAAAGTTCTTTAAAATGCATTTTGAAAGAAATCGTTGTCGGTGTTTTTTTTCCTCAAACGAAGGATAGGATTAAAAATGACGGCACAGTGGGACCAATTAATCTCGAAAAATTTCGATTTCTTAATATTATCTCAAATTTTAATGAAAAATTTCCTTGATAAAATATTTCTCGTTTTCATAGGACGAAAAAAAGCACTTTCATAAATCTGTTTATTTTTGCCCCTTCGTCCCACTGTACCTCCAGTGTTTTTGTAAATGCGTCTGTATAGCGATGGCTTTGTCTTCTGGCCAAATGGGAAATTATTTAACATAAGTTAATTTAAGAAAACACGGCCAAATGACAAACGGAATAAATGAAAAAAGTCGATAAAAAAATGAAAAAAAAAAAAAATAGAAATAACAAAAGAAAAAATAAAGAAATCAAAAAACGATATCGCGCAAAATACTGCGAAAAAAATTGAAATGGATTCGAACAAAGTTGTCAACGAGGAATACATTCGGAGAAGAAGAACAGGAAGAAGGAAAATAACAGGAAGAGGAACGAGAAGAAGAATAAGAGGTATTGCCCTGAAACTTGTGATTGATGGACAAAGTTGGGGAGATGAAAAGAAGGATGGACAGATGGATGGGTGGAGGAGTGAAGGAGGATGGACTGAAGAAGAAGGTGGAGGAGGATGAGTCGAAGGAGGATGAGTCGGAGGATGATGAGCTGAACAAGAAGAAGGTGGAGGAGTTTCTTGATAAGCGGACACATCGTCCCAGAGGAAGGCACTTAAGGTTGCCCCCCAACCTCGATTTTTTGCTCGTTACGTTTGATTTCGAAATCTGGCGAAAACGCGAGATTGATTTGTTTTCGCTGGCCGTGGAAGAAATGGATCCAGGGAAGGATGATCAGATGGATGAAGAGTTGGATGAAGGCGACAGATGAAGAGTTGGATGAAGCGACGAATGAAGGATCGGATGAAGTGACGAATGAGGCATCAGATGAAACCTCGTTTAAGTTGACGATGCGAGGTGTTGCCAGCCCGACGTGTTTGGGGCATGCGTCACAACACGAGGCTACAACGAGGCCGATCACCCTTGTCAAGGGTTCCCAATCGAGTGGAAGACGTAAGCCAAGGGGGGAAGAAGAGAAGAGTAGGAGGTAGAGAAGATTTCAACCAGTTGGAATAATAAATTATGATTTTTCGCTTTCTCAATAATTGATTTCGGTAATTTACTAAAATTCTACCATTCAAAATTCCACTTCCTGGTATTTTCGGGGAATGAATTTCTCTCCAAATTCTCCTCCACCATCTTCAAGTCTTTCTCCTCCTCCCTTCCCCATCTCTTCCTCCTCACTCGCCACAAATTCATCTTCCTTTCGACCAAATTTCGCTCACTCGGTTCCAAGAATTCCATTTCAATTCGCTTGTTTATTTTGCGGTAAACAATGCTTTTTTTTTCATCAGTTGTTGATCTGGCAAAAAGCGAATGACAGAAGCTTCTTTAAGGCCAATTGTTGCCATATTTCGGAAAGAACATCTTCTTCTTCTTCGACAATTCTTACTCTTCTTCACCAAACTCTTCTTGTTGTTCGTCAATCCTCCCCCTCCTTTGTTAAAGCTTCCTCTTCCTCACCAAACTCCTCCTTCACTAAACTCTTCCTTTCTCCTCATCTTCCTCCTCATCTCCATCTTGATCATCATTATGAAGTCTTCCTCTTTTTTGGACAACTCTTTGTCTTCTTCTGCTCCATCTTTGAGTTGTTGTCTTTAGCTTGTTCTTCTTCTTATGCTTCTTCTTCTTGTTCCCCCATCCCCTTCTGTTCGCTGTGAGCTTTTTCAATTACCATGCATTTCAACTACTCATTAGCAGTCGAATGGAAAGTTTCCTCTCTCCACCTCTCTCTCTCTCCTTCCTCCCGCTCGCTCTCCCTCTTTCTCTCCCTCTCTCCCTCCCTCACTAGCTCTTATTGTCATTGTTGTTATTGTTGTTGTGGTTGTTTGATGCCACCGACATTTTGGCAAAATGGCAAAAGAGTTTGTCTTCAATTGTTGTTGTCGATTTTGTTGTTCTTCTTGTTGTTGTTATTGATTTATGCTGTTGCTACGTGAGACGCCGATGATGATTCGTCAAAAGCGACCCTTGAAGTGAGCATGAAGCAACAACAACAACATACAAAAAAACAAAAAAAAAAAAAAAATGACGACCATCGACGCCCACGAACGAAGACGACAACGTTTCCCGACCCTCGCCCTCCTTCGTTCACTATCTCGCTCTTTTTCTTTCCCTCTTCATTACCCACTCTCTCTCTCTCTCTCTTTCCCTCTTGATCAATCACTCTCTCTCTCCCTCTCTATATCCTACTCCATGAAACCTCCCAAAAATCTTGACGAAAAATTAATAAAAAAAACAATAAAAAATCGCCAAAATAAAACACTCCAAGTGTCAAGAGGCAACCCTCTATCTGTCCGTCCATTTATCTGTCTGTCTGTCTGTCTGTCCATCGATCTGTCCATATGTATCTCTATATGTCTGTCCATTTGTATTTCCATCTATCTGTCCGGTTTCCATACCTTCTGTCTCTTCCCTATTTCGATGATTATGATGATCGCTCTCTCTGTCTCTTTCTTCCTCCCTCTTTCTCTCCCTATCTCTCCCCCTTCCACCTCTCCTCCTCCTCCTTTCCCCCTAAATATTTTCCTATTGGAATTCCTCTCACGTCATCACGATTTAATATTTTAATAGGTTCCGCGATGCACTTTCGAAGCCGACTTCGAATTCGATTTCGTCGTCGTCGACTCCTCCGTGCGCCAAACATGCGTCGGAAGCGCTGGCCAAATAAGTCGTTGCCAGACGCCGCCCTCGGTGCGTTTTAAACTAGCAGGTGGCAACGCCGCCACTGGTTTGTTGTACTCACCTCGGATAGATAGATAGAGTTGATGTGGTTATTAAATGCAAATCTGCAAAGAGATGAAAGAAGACTCGTGAGTGGTTGGAATCTTAATGGAAAATTGATTTTTCAGGATTTAAATATTTTTCACGCATTTCACATTTTTGTGTTAAATTAAAAATGTCGCTTTATTAATTTTTTATTTTTATTATTCAACTCTTGGCAAGTTTTTTTCCAGTTTATCATGTTTTATTATTAATTTTTGATAGATATGTTTAATATTATTTAACACTCAATAAATTTGAAATTTTGCTGATATATTTTTTTATTTAATTTTTTAATATTCAACTATTGATTTTTTATCAAATAGAAATATACAAAAAATTTTATTATATTTTTAAAATATTGTTTAATACCCTTGATACATTTCATTATTCAATAGATATTTATTATTATTTTATTTTATTTAAGAAAAGATAATAGAAATATAAAAAAAAATTAAAATTTATAAAATTTTATAAATTTTCTACAATTCACCACAACGGATTCAATATCGGATTAAACTATTTTCTCACACGTTGAATGAAATAAAATCCGAAAATGCGAAGCGAATTAAAAAGCGATTCAATTGAATTATGTATTTATTCCACCGTTTATCTCTCAGTTTATTAATTCTTGGTTTCTCAATGCAACCCACATTTGTTCGCATTAATTTTGTATTTTTTATTTTTCGTTTATATTTTTGCTTGTTCTTCGTGTTATAAAATACTAAAAGCCGAAGAAGAAGCAACAGCAATCGAATGAACGGCGAAATATGTAATTTATTAACATTTTCAATTAGTTTTGAGCTCAAGGCGAACAAACAAAACAAGAAACAAAAAAAAACACAAAAACTGCATTTAATTGATTTTAAAATGCATTTTTGCCCCTTGTAGAAGGAAGAAGAAGAGGACAAACAGAGAACGAGAAAAAATGCATTTGTAAAATAAACATCTGGAAGATTTTGTATGAAAAACCTGCGAAATATAAAATTAAATAAAACACGGACGGAGAGCGACAGAGAGAGAAAGAGATAGGAAACAGAATCAGGGAACGATATTGAGTAATAAAAAAAATACATAAAAAAAATATATGAAAAAAAAAACGAATAAAACAACGAGAATTAAAAATCAACAAAATAAAACTGAGTGATGAAAAATAAATTAAAAATTATGCCTACAATAAATTGTAAAAAAAATTAAAAATGGAAAAAATCCAAAATTAAAAAAGGCAACAAAAAAATAGCAAAGTAAAAACATTAACAAAGTAAAAAATTAAATAAGCACAATTTAAAAGAAATGTTAATTTAAAAAACAACATTTAAAAAAGACAAAACACAGAAATCCTCGTTTGTGAGAGTGAGAAAGAAATACTTGAATTCTCTCTCGCTTGCTCTTTTTAATTTTTTGTTAATTTTTTTCCACCGTTTCTTATTCTTCTTCCTTATCTCGTTATCCGTTCACTTCTCTGGTTCGTTTATTTAAATGTGTATTTTTCCTTTTTTCATTTTAGCCACTGTTGTTGTCGCTTTGGTTGTTGTTGTTATTGTTGTTGTTGTATTTAATGTTATTATTGCCACTGGGCTGCGTGACCCACTTGCAGTCAGACCCCGCCTTTGTTGCGAAGTGCGAGAAGGAAATATGATTACGAGAAGAGCGCGAGAAGGACAGACATGGAGAAGTCTATGCAAAATAGGGAAACGATTTCAGTTCAAAAGGAAACATTATAAAATAAAATAAAATAAAAAAATATTATTTATTTGGGTTCGTTATTTAAATTTATTCAATTTATAAAATAAACATGTTTCTTTTGATTTAACATACAATAAACGATTGAACGATTTTTTCTTTAAATAATTAAATTATTATTTATTCTCTAATTCGTTCATATATTATTTTGTCTGGTAAATATAAAAAACATTTAAATTTCGAATTTATAAATTTCAAAAATAAAATAAAATGCGCCTCGGGGAATTCGTTGACGCCTCTTTCCATTCCTAGCGATTATAGCAAAAATTAATGAAATAATGTAAACAATTTCACAACAACAACATCTACGATAAAATAACAACAAAAATAAAGTAACAACAACAGCAAAAATACAATAACAACAACAACGATTATAATGTATGGAAACACATGGAAAATAATTTTAAAAAAATTTACATTTGTTACACTTGATACCAACAACAACAACGATCGAAATGCCAACAACAACAACAATATGTATAGCAACAAAAAAAATAATAATTACAGCAAATATAACAGAGTCATTAACTGCAGCAATAATAGTAAAAACAACAATAATAGTAAAAACAACAACAACAAAAACCAAATAACGCCAGGCAACACTGAATGTGAAAAATGTGAGAGAAACAAAATGAAATTCGCACTCGCTACTATTTGCGTGTTAACAACAACAACAACAATAATAACAATAACAACAACAACAACGACAACATCAGCAAGAGTGAAAAATTTACGAAAACAACACGTTCCATTATCAACATCAATAAGAAAAATAATAATGATATTAATAACAATGAATGTAAAAACAACAATGAAGAAACAACATAATTAACAAGTGGAATTACAACAAAATATGTAACATTTGGAGAGAGTGAGAGGCAGAGAGAGAGAGTGGGAAACAGAGAGAGAGGGAGTGAGAGAGCGAGAGAGAGTGATAGAGAGAGAAACAACAGCAACAATTACTACGATGATGACGAGTATATAAAAATAAATAACAAATACTACAAACATTTTAAAAGATCAACATATACAACAAAAATAAGAATAGCCAAGAATATTAAAATAAAAACAACAATTACAATAATAATGATGATGATTATTACGATGATGATGACGTTGAAATTAACAGCAATAGTGGCAAAAATGGTGGCTAGGCATGCAAATAACAGCAACAATGAATGAAATCAAATGAATTAGTCGACAATCAAGAAAAAAAAGGTAAAAAAATTAACAACAACAACAACAACACAAAATTAACAGAAACATCTAAAAAAGGCAACCAACAACAAAAACTAACAGAAACAATAGCAAAAATTACCAACAACATCGCAAAAAAAGACAACGAACAACAATGTAAAATTGCATCTAAATCTTGGGCACATCAGATACAATTGCACGAGACCAGATGCGAGATACGAGCATGAAACTATATCCGAGAGATGCGAAAAACAGAGAGTGAGAAAGAGAAACGAGGCGATGGAGAGAGAGAGAGAGAGAGAGAAAGAAGAAGAGTGAGAGAAGGCGAAGGGGGCGAACAGAAAACAGAAAATAACAACGATCAGCGCCGCACGAAGATAAATGAGAACAACTTAAATGCAAACGACACATGCAATTGCATTGAGATAGGTCAGTCACACACGCAAACTAACACAGGCACACACAAACACATACACTCACATACACTTAAACATATTCGCGCGCATTCGGATTGTGGATGCTCGTGTGGATACGATTTGCAGATTCAACCTCGTGGATGCAGCCAACGTAAGAGGGTGAAAGGGAGATTGAAAGAGAGAGATATGTGGGAGAGAGAGAGAGAGAGGAGAAAAAATGGATTGTGGAGAGAGAGGAGGAGGAGGGAAAGAGAAGGAAAGAGAACAGAGGTCACGACGCTGGGATGCAGAAATCAGGGAGACCAAAGTATCGACAGTCGGGTATCTGTATCTCGCAATCTGAGTATCTGCGATAAATGAACATAAACTTAAATTAAACTCAAATGCTAACCAAATTCAAAACCAAACTAAACATAAAACTTGATTAAACTTAATTCAACTCAAAAATAAACTAAATTCCAAATTTAAATAATTCCAAACTTCCACGAATTCTTATTCTTCTTACAAAATAATCGCAATCGCTGAATTTCATCGTGATTTTCATCGAATTTACGATACGAACTATTTTCGCATCCGTATCGATTGCTAACTCTGAAAGATCTCACAGATAGAGTATCTGCAAAGTTGAATTTCTCTCGCTCTTTCCCTTTCTCTCTCTCTTTCCCTTTCTCTCTCTCTCTCACTGACTCTCTCTGACTCTCTCTGAGTTGATATATTGGAGTGTGTGTGTGACCACTTGCACTTAATTTGCAGACAATAACAACAACAACAACAAACGATAACCATCCCGTCCAAACGAAACCGAATGCGAAAACTTACACAATCTCAAAGATACAACAACTGAACTCCGACGACTCGCGATCGTCGTCGGCCGCCGGCGAATGCAACACGCGACGCAGCCAACAATAACAACAACGACAGTAAGAATCGTCGCAAAAACAACAACAACAAGAAGAATATTAACAATAACAACTAACAGAAGAATAACAACAACGACAAAAAGAAATAGCAACAACAATAACTACGAGAAGAATAACAACAAAAATAACTACAACATGAATCTCAACAACAATGACAATAACAACTACAACAATAACAACAACAGTGCAAGCACCAGCAACACCCGAGTCGAGAAACGAGTGCAGCACGAAATGCACCGACCTCCCTCCATCTCTTTCCCTCCTCACCATCGTCTTTTTCCCTCCTCACCATCGTCTCTTTCCCCCATCTTCTCCTCTCTTTCTCAACTCCCCATCTCTCTCCCCCTTCTCTCTCTCTCTCTCTTCAGATCTCCTCTCCTTCCTCATTCGCCTCACTTCCTTCCCTTTCCTTTTCTCTCATTCCTTCTTTCATTCCTCCTCACCTCTATCTCTTCTCACTTTTCTTTGTGCGATTTCAATTATTTTCATTTCGTTTCAATTTCACTCTCAATGGCTCGTCCAAGACCCCGCCCCCCCCGATTCGACGCCCTCTCTTGAATGGACCATTCGCCATAGTCTCCCCTTCTCCCTCCCTCTTCGACACTTCTTCGTCAACGTCTTTTTCTCTCTCTCTCGCTCTCTCATTCATTCACCCGTTGCACTCGGCTGCATTTGGCGAGCGAACGCGAGAGCTTCGGCCCGATTCAGATGCAGGTCGTGAGCGCGAAGAGCGAGATTCGCACGATGCAGTCGACGACGATGCAGCGGAAACGACGATGGCAACCCGAGGAAATGTTGCCATTGCGTGCGAAAAAGTATTGCCACCCTAGTTTTGTGTTTGATTTTTTTTTTGTTTTTTTTTAGATTTTTTAGATAGAGAGAGAGGAATAGCGGTTTCAGATGAATGGACTTTAGAGGGTTTGATTTCAAAATCAGAAATATTTTAGGATGATTGTCTTTTCATCTTCCCATCATCATTAGAACAGGACTTCTGTTTTTATAAATTTAATTTTTCCATTTTTAATTTTCTTTCATAATTTCTTCTGATTCACCATTCATGCATCATTCCTTTCATCATTCAATCTCAGTCATCATTTTTTGGATTTTTATTCATCATGCTTTTTCATTCAACATTCATTCATCATTCATTCTCTTTCATAATTCACTTCACTTTCATCACTGCTTCTCTTCCATTATTCTTGCATAAAATTTCCATTTCATAATTCTTTCGCTTTCATCATTTCTTCTAATTTTTCATTCATTCTCTTATTCATCATTCATAATTCCACTTCTTTCATCATCCCTTCTCTTTCATCATTCATTTTCATTCATTATTCATTTCCATTCATCATTCATCGTTCCTTCCCTTTCATCATTCATTTTTATTCATCGTTTCTTCCCTTTCATCTTTCTTTCTCATTCATCGCTCCTTCTTTCCCATTAAGGAGGAAAATTTTCAGTTAAAATAAATTACTGAATACAAAATTTATTTTTATTAAATACCGAACTACAATCTACACTCCTATCATCATCGTCTCTCTCTCATCCTCTTCTCCACCCAAGTTTCAAGTCTCGTCTCGTCTGCGAGATTCCAACGAACTTCGAACCACTCGCCAAGGACTACGACAACACAATCCATGATGCCCCACACAAACGCAGACATCGAGCCAGCCAACCAGCCAACCAACCATTCATTCACTGCGCCTGTCAGACACCAAGACCTCGCTTCACTCCCCTTCATCCCTCCCCTTCATCCCACCCCTTCATCACTCGTTCTTTTCATTAGGGGTTGGTTTTCGTTGGAAACGACGATGACGATGATGACGACGATGGCGACGATGGAAGCTTTCGATGGGTCGAGAAGTGGAGTCGAGGAGAAGCGGAAAAAGGAGAAGCTTTCATTGTGAGAGTGACTGTGGTGAAGTTGTTGTTGTTATTATTGTAGTTGTTGTTGTCGTTGTTATTATAGTAGTTGTTGGTATGATTCTTATTGTAGTTGTTGTGACTCTTATTACAGTTGTTCATATTATATATTCTCGGTGGACAACAAAAAACGTGTTGCGAAGTGAATTTTCAAACTCGGGCATGGGGCCAGACGGAAGGAAGAAAGGATGGATGGAAAAATGGATGAAAAAATGAAGGAAGGAAGGAAGGACGGATAGAATTCCTTGATTTATGTGTCTGCGACTGGATTTACGACGAGGAGGATGAGGTGGGGTCAGTGTTAGGGGGAAGAGGGGGTGTGGCACAGCCTGGGGAGGCAGATATCGATTTATATTTGGGCCAAAAGAATGGGTGGGAGAATGAGTTACATAAGAAGAGGAGGATGAAAAGTGAGAAGAGGAGAAGAACTAGAAGGATGAAAGTGGATATGAGGGGATGGGATGAACGAGTATGAAGGAATTTTTGAACAAAGTGGTGGAAATATCATGTTGTTGTTAAGGTTTTATTGTTGTTTATATATGTTTTTTTGTTGCTAAGCTCTTGTTTATTTTTTGTTTTTATATTTTTGTTCTTTTCATATATTTCCCATTTTTCCATTGTTATTATTTTTACAATATTATTCTTTTTACCATTCTTGGTTTAACAAATTGTTGTTGTCTTCACATTATTGTTGTAGTTTTTTTTATTTAATTGTCATTGTTGTTAATTCATTGTTTGCTGTTCTCACATTGTAATTGTGAATGTCAAATTACAAATATTGGAAGTTTTATTAGTCAAGTAGATGTTGGTGATATTAAGTTGTCTTTGTTGTTGTTTTTATAGTAGTCTTTGTTATTTTCTTTGTTGATGTTTTTTATTTATCTTTTGTTGATTTTGTTTAATGACTTAATGAAATTCTCATCAGTATTGTTAGCATCAATTGCATGCAATCTGGCAACCTTGTCGTCGAACGCCATGACATAATGATGAGTGAAAGTGAAATTGAGAGAGATAAAGGAAGAGATAGAGGGATAAAGAGAGAGAGAAAGAGAGAGAGAGAGAAAGAGAGAGAGAAAGAGAGAGAGAAAGAGTTAGAGACAGGGAAAAAGAGATAGAGACAGGGAGAAAGAGATAGAGAAAAGGAAACACAGAGAAGAAATTGATAAAATCCAACTAAGGAAGGATTTTTCATTTATTTTTTCCACTGCTCAACTCAATTTTCTACGATTCAGCGATTATTGAAGAGAAATGGGGAGAGAGAGGAGAAGACAGAAGACGGAGATGGAGAGAGAAAGAGAGAGTGAGAGAGTGAGAGAGGGAGAGTGAATGAAAAGTGAGACAAGCGGATCAACGCCAACGGAGCGTGCGGCGATCGCGTTATCGCAGTGAATGGGATTCACTAGCAACAACAATTACTATTACAATAACAACAATACAACAACAACAACTATTACTACAGCCACAATTATAAAAACAACAATTACGAGAAAAACAATAACAAAAAATTACAATAACAACAATAACTTCAACAATTACTATTACAAAAACAAGAATTTATTATTACAAAAAAACAAGAAATTTACTATTACAAAAACAATAAGTCCATTTACAATTACAATAACAACAAGTCCATTTACAATTACAATAACAACAAGTCCATTTACAATTACAATAACAACAAGTCCAATTACAATTAAAAAAACGTCTACAGCTGCAACAACAATAATAAAATCATCATCATCATCCTAATCATGATCAACGGCAATATCTGAAAATGGGAAAGCGAAAACGATGATGACGAAGCGATGGCGATGGAAAAGGGGGCGTGGCCGAGGGAGGGAAGGAGGTAGTTTAGAGAGGTTGGGCGGTGGTTGAAATGAAATCGAAATTAAAAATGAAAACGAAATGAAAACGAAACGAAATCGAAATGAAAATGATTGTGAAAACAAGAAAAAACAAATAGATACACGTTTGTCGCACAACGTGTGTGGATAAAGTTGTTGTTGTTTTTGTTGCAATTGTTGTTGTTGCTATTCGTTTGTATCTACGAGATGCAGCAGTGCAATGACACAAATTGAGACAGCGACGTCAAGGTATTTGCTTGTTGTTGCCGTTGTTGTTGCTATTGTTGTTACTGTTTTCAATATTTTTGTTGCTATTGTTGTTGTTGTTGTTGCTGCTGCTGCTGCTGGTCGAATGCCATAAATAACGGGGACAAACTCGCACTTAGATACGCAGATACATATGTACATTTGTGTAATTCATAGATACAACATTGTTGTAGCTGTCGTCGTTTGTTGTTGTTGTTGTTGTTGTTTTCCTCATCAGTCCGTTTTTGTTGTTGTCAGTGTTGTTGTTGTCATCACAATTGTTGTTTGTGTTATTTTTGTAGCCTCTTTGAATGCAATGCGAATCTTTTTTTTTGCATTTGATTTTGTTGGAATTGTTATTGTTTTTGTTGTCGATTCTGTTGTTGTTGTTATTGTTATAATTTTTGTTGTTGCTATTGTTGTTAATTCGTTAACAACTAAATTACATTAAAATTGTCGTCGACGTCGACGTCGTGGCCTCTGCCGGCGCTTCTCATTCATTGGGGACGCACGTTATCAGTGGAACGAGTTATTAATTATTGTTGTTGTACAGGGTGTCGGACGAGATTTTCATTTTTGAGGAAACTATTGAATCGGGGAAATTTTAAAAATTATAGTTTGAGCAAAACATTTATTTAATTGTAAAATTTAATACATAATTTTTTTAAAAACCAATTATCAAAATTGTACAATAATTTCATATTCTTTTATTTTTATTTAATAATATTTTATTATCTACACTTTTATTAACTATATTTTATTTTATTTTATTTTTTAATTTTTTTTTATTTCATTATCTAATTTTTTTTAACTTTACTTAAAATATCTAATTTAAATTTAAAAAATTTGTTTGATCTTTATTATTGTAAACCTTTTGTTTTTTAAAATAAAAAAGTAAATTCAAAATTTTTCAAATTCTTGATTTTTTCTTCTCTAATATTTTATTAAGTCTTTTACTTATTATCACTTTGTTGCAATAAAAATATAGCGCCGAGAGTTTTTGTTAATTATTTTATTTTCACCCTATTTCTATTGTGCACGTTGTCATCGTTGTTAGAGGCTTAGACTAATCTACAGCATGTGTTGTTGTCATTGTAATTGCAACTGCTGCACACAAATAAATTGCAACAATAAAAGCATAATAAAACAACAACAACAATTGTAAAAATAACAACAATTGTAACAACAATAACAATTGTAATAATAACAACAATTGTTACACTTAGTATAATAGTAAACAACAACAACAATTGTAACAACAACTACAATTGAAAAATAATCGAGCGGAAAAACTAGTTTAGTAGAATTTTCATACTTAAGTCTCATTGGAGTCAATGATCAGCATCATCATTTTTGTTGTTGTCAACGGATATTTTTATTGTTGATATTTTTGTTGTTGTTGTTGTACTATTGTTGTTGATACTGTTGTTGTTGCCGTTGTGGTCATTGTTGTCGTAAGCTTAATGGGCGTTAATAACGACGGTCATCGACTTGGCTGAGTGACCGACCGACCAAGCGACCGGCCAATTGATTGACTGAGTGAATGACTGCTAAATTGTGGCGAGGCGTGGGAGGAAGGGGAGGCGGGACCACATGGAGGGCGCTTGAATGCGATAACTAGGCAAAAGTTTGTAATAATTTATGTATTTTTGAATTTTCGATTACTTATTTAAATTTCATATTATTTAGTAAATTTTAAATTACTTTTTTTTTTTTAAATTGATATTACTTTTTTTTAAATTTTATATTACTTTTTTAAAATTTTTTATTACTTTTTTAATTATTGATTACTTTTTCTAGTTTACGAATCCTTTTGTTTGAGTTTGGATTACAGCTTTTAATTTTAGAATAATTTTGTAAATTGTTTCTAATTTGTTTTTTTAATTTTAGATTTTAGATCTTTTTCATATATTCATAAAGTATTTGAGTGAAATCTATCCATGAGAAAGATTTTCCCAATAAATTTATTATTTTTATCAAATTGCATTACCTGATTATCTCGCTGGGCACCGATGCAACGTGTCAACAGCAAAGTTCTGCAAGAAGAAAAAGAAAGAAATGAAATTAATAAAAAATCTCAGTGCAGATTGAAGGAGTATCTTGAGCAGGCCAGATACTTTCGGCAAGTATCTGTGAGTGCGATGCGCGCTTTTACGATGCAAAAAATAATGCATCCGAAGAGTGCAGCAGCAAAGATTTGAACGATGGACGGAAATAACTTCGTTGGCGACTCCGGCAAACGAAACTGGGTCGAGATGTGCGAAAATAAATTTGCAATCGAGCAAAGACTCGACACAAACACACACACACTTGGACATGCAAAAAAAAAAAACATTCATCGTTCGTTCCGTAGAAAGTGGCCTGAGATACATTTGTATCTGCGTCTGGTTAGCGGATGCTTTCAGCTCGTGAAGATACAGAAACTCGCCTCAGATTCAATCGGCCTCCGTCGAACGTCGCCCACCCGCTCCACCGCCCACTGGACCTCGGTCCATCTGTGTGCGTGTGCGTCTGTTCATGTGCATCCGTGCGATACATGCACCGGAGTATCTATGAGATGCGAATGACAAAAATCAAATAAACGAACGAGACTCGCTTTCGATTTCATTGCGATTGCAGTTGACGTCAATGCAATGATGACGTTGTTGTTGTTGTTTTCATTCTACAACAACAACATCAAAAAACAAGGGTAATTCAAAAAAGTATCTCAACCGGTCGGATTCGATCGATGCCATCGATCTTCAGTGGCAACAACAACAACAGCAATAAATTCAACCGACATCGCTTCAATCGAAGCAGATCACATTACTTATAACAACAACAAGAAGAATAGCAACAACAACAAAAATAGGAACAACAACATCAAAAACTGAACATGCGCCACATGTTGTCAACAAAAACATAACTAACAATAACAACAACAACAACGTTCAACAAAATCTAATGCATTCACCAGCAACAAAACAATCAATAACAACGATAACAACAATTACAACAATAACAAAAAGAACAAAAACAACACCAACACTATCGACAAGAACAACAATAACAACACTATTGACAAGAACACCAATAACACCAATAACAACAAATTCGAAGGTTGCCATGTGCAAAATTTTTGCGCCACTCGTTTCATCCGCTTCGGCCCACTGTGCACGGTGGCCACACGATGCCACATGAAGCACACGAAGTCTGCTCGCTATGCTGCAATCAGTAGCAGCATCAGCAGAAGCAATAACAACAACAACAACAACCATGACGACGACAACATCAACAACATGCATCCATACATACATATGATGTTGAAGTTAGCAGCATGATAATGTTGTTATTGTAGTTATTATTGTTGTAGTTGTTATGGATGTTGTTGTTATAGTTGTTAGTGTTGTTGTTGTAGATGTTGTTATTGTTGTAGTTGTTGTTTTTGTATATTGATTCGATGCTGCTTGAAACAACGTTCACTTTCAACATCAGTGGAACGTGTCTCAGGTGTTGTTGCTGTTGTTGAAGTTGTTGTTATTGGATTTTATGTTGCTGCTGTTGTTTGTAAGTATGTGTGTGATTGTTGTTGTTGGTCACGATCAAGATGATGTTGTTGCTGCTGCTGATATGTATGTGATTGTTTCTTTTCAAATTGTTTGTGGGTTGTTTTCGTTTTCGATTTCTGTGAATTATTTTTGGTGAATTATTTTATTTTGTTGTTGCTGGTTTCTGTTATTATTGTTTTTGTTATTTTTGGTATTTTTATTATTATTGTTATTTTTATTTGTAGTTCTTCTTGTTGTTGCTGTTCTCATTGTTTTAGTTATTATTGTTGTACATTGTTGTGGTTATGATTTATGGCTTTTAATTTAATTTCAATTCGATCGATTTTTGAATTTCGGTCGCGATTAAAATCGATGGTAAACCATTAATTTATGGAATTCAATAATTCATTCTGCGAAGTATGAAAATTTTCAACGATTGGTAATTTTAATATTTTACTCGAATAATAATTTATTTTTCTTGAAAATTTTTTATAATAATTTTTCCTGAATTTTCCTTAAATCGCTTTTCGATTTTCTGTTATTTTAAATTCCATAAAACCAAAATATTTCTCCATGAGCAAATAATTTCCATTTCATTTTGAATTTTATTATCTACGCAATAATAAAAACAATTACAGGAAAAACAACTATAACAAATTAAAACAATAACAATTATATGAATAAAATGAATTTGTATAGCAACAACAACAACAAGAATAACAACAACAATAACCACAAAATTTACAATTACAATCATTTACACAACAACAACAACAACAATAAATCACTCATCGTTCGAAGGGTAAAAAAAACAAAATTATTTCACATTCACCGATGTCGTGTCGTCCGTTGAACTTCGTGAAACCTCCCTTCGTCAATCCATCAGTTCCTCAGTTCCTCAATTCCTCCCTCCATTCGTCCTCTTCGTCATAATTTACACTGGGAGAAATGCGGGAAATTCATTCACTATTATTATTGTGCTATTTTTGTCTTTTTATATTCTATTTATCGCTATTCGTAGGTGTTGTTGTGGTTATTATTGTTGTCATTATTTATGTTATTGTTGTTGTTGAGAATATGTCGTCATTGGTGGGTGTGTTCAGTTAGCGAGAGAGAAAAAGAGAGAGAAAGAGGGACAAAGCAAACCCTTCACTCGAAGGCAATCGTGGTTTCCGAAAATGACGTAAAAAATCGATAATATAGTGAGATATTAATCGCACATGAAGAAACGAAAAGCGAACGAGACGGAGAGAGAGATAGAGAGCGATAAAAAATAGGCACTAGGAGAAGAGAGAGAGAGAGAGATAGCGCACGCAATTGGTGGATGGAGAACCAGGGATGTGTCGAAGAATTTTGAAAGGAATTCGAAGGATTTTGATGAAGTGATACAAAATCGAAAAGTTAGACTGATAAAAAAAAAAAACAATAATCGCAAATATTCGAAATTCGAATTCGAAAAAATAAAAAAAAATTACAAAAATTCCATTTGAAAAATTTTTTAAAATTTTAAATTTATATTAGAAAATATAATAAATAATATAAATAAAAAAAATGTTGAGTTGAAAAAAAAAACTTTAATGGAATTGACAAAATGCAATATAGATTAACAAAAATGTAAACAAAATATAAAAATTATTAAGGTACCAAAAAGTACTTGAAAAGTACCAGACCAATACCATTCAAAGAATAACGATGAAGTCCTTATAAGGAAGGGATTTGTAGCATCCCTGCATATGGGAAATAAGAGAGAGAGGGAGAGAGTGAGAGATTGATGAAAGGACGGAGACTTCGAAATGAGGTGAAGAGAGCGGTGCAGAAGTGCATCCAATGCAGACGTTTCTCGCTACCACAAACAACTCTTTCTCTCTAGCCTGCAACTCATGCAGTCCTACTCATTCCACCCGACTCACTCTCTCTTTCTCTCATTCCCTCTGTCTCTCTTTCTCTCATTCCCTGTGTCTCTCTTTCTCTCATTCCCTCTCTCTCTCTTTTTCTCTCTATGTATATCTCTCTCCGTCCGTCCCCCAGAGGCCGTTGCACTCGAAGCAGGACAAGGTTGCGACTGCAAGTGTTTGCCAAGTGTTTGATACGAAACGGGGTCAACACGAAGCGAGTTGAGTGCGTCAGGCAGCGACGACAGGGCTTTGAAAACGACGTCCTCCCCCTCATTTATTCAATCTATTGATCCACACTCTCCATTCTTCACTCAACCTCCCCTCATCCACTTTCCATCCTCCTTTTGAACGGAAATTCCATTGAATTTTGTGTTGAATTCTCCAGGAAATTCGAGGAATTTCCGGAATCCTCTGGTCGAACGGATTCCTGGACGATTCATCTTCGTCATCGAACTGGAAATTCTGGTTGGTCCTTGCACTTCATCCTCTACATCTTCTCCTACTACTTATTTTTCTATGTCTTCAACTTCTGCTTCTACTTAATCTTATTTTATTTTTATTATTGTTACCAACGATTTGAGTTCTCGGTTCTTACGCCTTCTCCAATATGACTCATGGCTGTCGATCTCTTGTCTTTTTCTATAAAAATCGTTATTTCACTCTTTTTGCCTCTCTCTCTATTAAATTCCTCTCAAAACGTTTAATAAACATTTTTATTATTACATTAATTTGTTTTCAACCATTTTTTCTTCTTGTCTCATTCGGTCTCCTTCTCTTCCTATCTCTTTCTCTTTCGTTCCCTTACTTACTCTTTCTTTCTCTTCTCATTTTACCTCATTTCTCTCATCTCCTTTCCTTTGAAATCTACGCAGATTCACTTTCTTTCCTTCCCTCACGTGACAGCGAACTCTGGCGTGTAATTAGGAAACAAACAAAAAGCCACCAATAACGTCAGCTGAGATACTTGGCGGAGTGTATCGATCAGATACATTCAGATGGAGACAAGATGCGCAATGGGATGCGAGTTGTATCTGAGCGATCGCTAACCTAGACATTAAAACGATTCGTTGTCGATTTTGTTGCAACAACAGCAACGATAATAACAACGATAAAAACAATAACAACAACGAAAAAAACAACAATTACACCAACAACAATAAACTCCTGTTGCTTACAATGACGTCGACGTTGGCGTCAACTTCAACGCTGACGTCTGACGTCGACTGCGACGATCTTTGGACGTGATCGTGTGCGAGTTGTCGATGGCGAATGCAGCGTGGTGGAGTCTGCGATGCATCAGCAACAAAACAACATCTCCACCAACAAACAACAACAGAAGACGTCCGCCTCCTCCAACGAACGCATAGTTGGCATTCTCCAGATACATTCGCATCCAACGGATGCCCCACCATCACAACGACGACGACGTCGAAGCTCAACGAACGACAATCGGCCGAAGCGAACGACGAAACTCGTTCCTCCTGGTTTTTCCCACACACACAATTCGATCGCGATCTCGTCGGCCGTCGAGGATCTCTCCGTTGTTGTTGTTGTTGCCCATCGTGGTCGCCCAGCTCACGGTATGAAATTTCGCTTTCCTTCGCTCAAAATGGCGACCACTTTCAAGATCACGGTCGTCGATGGGGATGGGTGGACAGAAGGGGGTGGAGGGCGTGAAGGTTGGGGGGGGGAGGGCGTGGTAAACGATCCTCGAGGAATTTATTTTATGGAACGAGATTTATTACGATCATCGATGGGTCGATCGAATGAGGAGGAAGGAATGAAGGATGGTTGGAGATGGTTTGAATTTATTATTATTATTTTTGTTGATATTGGCATAGTTGTTATTATTGTTGTAGCCATTGTTGTTGTTATTATTGTTGTTCCCTTTATTGTTGTTATTATTGTTGTTCTTGTTAAAGAATTATCGACGCATTTATTGGAATTCAATCGCAGCAGCCACTTGAAACCATTTTTCTCTTGTTGCTGATGGCATCCGTTGTTCTTGTTGTTATTATTATTATAGGGAATAATGTTGTTGTTATTGTTGTCAGTGTTGTTATTGTCAATTTCTTGTTGTTGTCAATTGTTGTTATTATTGTTGTTGCTGTTGTCTGATTCTCAATGTCAAGCTAACATGTTGTTGAACCAATTACAAAACCAAGAGACAGGATTGGAATGGAGAAAGGAAGAGCAAAAGAGAGAGGTGGATAAAAAGAGGAAAAGAGATAGAAATAGATAGGAAGTGAGGGAGAAGACAAGAGAAGGAGATCATGCAACGATGACAAGAAGAACAAGCCAAGAGGATGCATGGGAAATTGAGAAGAAAAAACAATGAGGATGAGAGAAAAATCTCGTCTCGCTCGCTGTCGGAGTCTCTTTGAGATGCATCTACGCATCGGGCAGATACTCAAGGGCATCCGAGTGTTGAGTGTGTGTGTGCGTGTTCGCTAGTGTCTGTGTGAATATATGTGTGTGTGTGTGTGTGTGTTGCAATTCGTCTGTGTGTCTGTGTGGCCGTTGTCGTCGCCCTGGCTGCGGAAATTATGCTAATGTGGCAGTTGAAAATGACAACAATTCATTGTTGGGAGGGGATTCCACCGCCCCCCTCCCCCTCTCTCGCCTTCTCCTCAGACAATCCGTCAGATACCAGATACAAATTCGCGATACTCCATGATCCGATGCAACTTGTTGTTGCAATTGTTATTGTTGTTGTTGTTGTTGCTGCTCGTGGATTGCGTGTTGCTCGAGATGACGTAAACGGGTTTCCGCGGTTTCACTTCGCGGTGATGGTTGTTGTTGTTGTTGTTGCTACTTCTTCATCTTCTTCTTTCTACCTCTTCTTTACTATTCTTCCTTGTTGTTGCTCTTTGGTCTTCCTTGTTGTTGTTGGTCTTACTTATTGTTGTTGTTGTTGTTGGTCTTATTGTTGCTCGTTCGCAACATGCGAGCTCTCTGAAATTTGATTACAACACTTCAACTTCTTCTGCTTCCTTTTTCCAACTCCCCTTTTTCTTTTTCTCAGACGATCGATCCCTCTCCTCTTCTTCCTCGCTTCCTCCTCCTTCTTCATCCTTCTCATCATCATCCACCTCCTCCCCAGGTGGCAACGAAACCACTTGGCTCAGGTTTATTTTTAGCACCTCGCGGTTAAATTTAGATCGTGAATCTCCGACCAGGGCTTCGACTCCGGTCCAAGGACGTCTCAAGGGGGGTGGGGGAGGTGACAAGGGTCAGAAGGAGGAAATCGAAGAAACCTCCCAGAGGTGCTGGAGAATAATTTTTATCCCATACAGGAGGGAGGATCACGAAGCAGGTTCTTCTTTCGGTTTAGTCGGCTTGTGGAAATTAATTTCATTTCAATTAATAAGGAAAGAACCCTTTCATCGTCGAGGAACGATTGTAGGTGTTATTTTCGATTATTTTTTTTTATAAAATCGATAAAAAAATATTTATCAACAATTGGTCAATCGAAAAATATCGACCAGAAACATATTGAAAAATTTCAACGAAGTGAAAATATATCGGTAAAATATTAATCGATAACAAAATTTTAACTATCGATAAAATATTGATCGAACAAAATAAATGAAATATCGATAAAAAAAATTAATTGAAAAAGTTCAATCCAAATTTCATCACAGAAACTAAGTGATAATATGTAGTATATCGATGAAATATTGATAGCGAAAATAGACTTTAATATATCGATTTAATACCGAGATCCTTTTCAGATCCCCTGTTATCGTTTCTCTTCAAACGATGCCCCAAAAACCAAAAACACGATCGTCTAACTCCGAACGTAAATCGATAAATAATCGAAAGCTATCGTGATTTGCATGCAACAACGACGAGACGACAACAGCAACAACAACCAAAAACAACTGCAATAATAAAATGAGAAATTTACAACAACCACCACAAGTTGTTCCCACTGTATATCAGCAACAGTAGAAAAAAAAAAACGACAACAACATTCACTTTCAATGACAACTCGACGCCATTTCATTTAAAACGGAAATCGAACAAAAAATATCGAACGAAAAAAATCAGAAAGAAAGAGACAGAGAGAAAGAAAAATAGAGAAAGAGGCAGAGTGAGAGTGAGAGAGAGATGGAATGATGAAAATTCCTCGAGAAAAACAAAACCGCGATCATCATCATCATCATCGCCATCGACCCGTTGGAGCAGCAACAACAGAAGAAGAAGTAGAAATTCCACAGTCTGGCCACACGATTGGATGGCGAATCGATAACGCGTTGTTGTTGTTATTGGTGTTGTTTTTCGCTGTTGTGAATGCAGTTGGCAAATCTTGGCCACAACGTTGCCAATGAATTTTCACTTTCGTTATGATGCAGTTTTCCATTTCGGAAAAACTCACCACGAGTAACGGAACCACTCGACAGATAACAACAACAACAAAAATAACAATAAAAACAACAACGATAACAACAACCATATCAACAACAATAACATGAACCAGTCGAAGAAGAAGAAGAATCGAAGGAAAGGTGAACTAACAGGGAAGAGGATAATGAAGACGAAGAAGATAGAGAGATAGAGGGGAGTGAGACAGAAAGAGAGAGAGAGAAGGAGAGAGACAGAAAGAGAGAGAGAGACAAGAGCGAGATGCGAATAGATGGAGGCAGCAAATATGGAGAATTTCCCATTCATGCTGAGGCCGCCGCGTTGCCAACTTTAATTGTTCACAGACGAACAAACAGCTGTGGAGACTCTTCATTGTTGTTGTTGTTAGTTATTTATTGATGTTGATGTTGTTGTTGGTGTTTTTGTTGATGTTGTTATTGGTCTTCGTGTTGTTGTTGTTGTTGTGTTTGTGCAACACACGTGGGCGTTCGGAATGTTTTTACTTTCTAGGATGCAGCAGCAACAGCAGCAACAGTCGTTGAAAATTATTGTATCGTACGATTTGTGGCCGACAGCATTTGGTGAGTGGCCTCCTTTGTTGTTGTAGATTGTATTTTTGTTTGACTCGTTGATTTTGTTGTTTGACTCGCTGATGTTGTTCGTTCGTTTGTTCACAGTTTTGTTGTTGTTTATGTTGTGTTGTGTTTTTGTTTTTGCGGTTGATTAACGTCGAATATTTTATTTACGCTCGTTTCTTCAACGGATCAGTGTTTTTCCTCCCCCCCTCCTTCTATTTCTTTCTCTATTTCCCCCACTCTCTTTCTCTATCTCCCCCTCACCTTTCACTCTTCCATCTCGTTCTGCTTGAAACGATTTGCAACAATGTAAACGGATTTTATTGCAACTGATGATGGGAACTTGTTTTCCAATTAGATTTTGTGGATGATATCGTTCGAGTTGTTGTAGTTTATTTTGTTGTTGTTGTTAATAATTTAGTACATTGGTTTATTTTTCGTTTTCACTAATAATTTGCCTTTCTCTCTCTTTTTTCCCCTCCAGCCAAAGTTCCAACCTCTCTCCACTACAGGGTTGTCGTTTCGAATTTTTCGAGCGAAGTGTTAGACAAGAAAAAGTGAAGTGAAACGGAGAAAAGTGAAGTGTTTTGTAAAATGTATTAATTTCATACAAATTCATAATTAACACTTAAACATAACATTGATATTTATACAAACTCTTCAGTTTGGGAATAACTGCATGGTGTTGTCGGCATTCCAGTATTGAATTTTTAAAAAATGTTGGGTTGGTACACGATTTTGACGAGTAAAGAATCGCGAAACTATATGTTTTTACAACAAATTTTAAGAAAAGTTCATTATGATTCAAGTTTTGAAAAGTGAAGTGTTTCCAAAAAAAGTGGAGTGCCGTAGTGTTTCGGGTCAAAGTGAAGTGAAACACTTCGATTGAAGTGACTTCGACAACCCTGCTCCACTATGATGTGTGGCGAAATTTCAATTTCCATTCCAGTTCTTTGACATCTCCCACCCACCCAATCAAAATGCATTTTATTCTCACGTGCTCAGGCGACAAAATTCCATGGAACAACAGGAGAGAGAAATGGTGAGAGGTGAGCAGCAAAAACATGAGAGAGGCGGAGAGAGAACCCCACTCGTTGTTGTTGCCCTTTCGTTCTCTCCTTCGTTCATTCAGTTTTCTGCACGATCGAACGTGTCGTTGGTGACGACGAGCGCCGCGAGTTCGCGACGGAAAATTCGTGTTTTCTTGTTCTATTCGAATTAATATTAATTTATGTTTGTCTGTCTTTCTGTTCGTCTGTCTGTCTCGAGAACGAAACAGCAACAGTTGGTGAACATGCGTGAATTTGTGCCAAAGTGTGAAAATGCGTGCCGAGCAACAAATGGATGGAAATGGAGGAAAGGCCAAGGTTTCGTTGTGACATGTTTGACGTTTGAATGTGAAAATAGCGAAGAAAAGGGAAAAAATAGAGAAAAATAAATAAATTAAGTGAAAATGGAATAAGAAAATATAAAAAGAGTAGAATAATTCAACATAAAAACCTGTGTGTCGAAATCGATTCAAAGTGAGGAGGAAAAATAACGAATTTCAACAAATGGATCGTGGTGGTGAATAAAAAACGAAGTCGGGTGAGTTGGGGTGGAAATTATTAATTTTTTTTTTTTTGATGGAAAAATAATCACTCTTAACCCTTGCATGCCGCTTTAATTATTATTATTTTTTATATTGATTTTATTATATTGATCGATTTCAATGAAATGCGTTCGCATTCTTGGCCCGACAGCCAAACGGAAGAAAGCTTTATCAGCCGGTGGACGCCTCGATAACGCACCGCACGCACCACAGCGTGTGGGAGTGAGACAGCATGAGCGGAGGGAAAAATCAAAAATAAACATTCGAAAAAATAAAACAAAAATTTGAAAATAGTTCAAACGAGTTCATTGACACAGAAAATCAGAGGCATAGGCATTGTTTCTCTCCTCGTTTTTTTTTTCATTTTCTTTTTCTGTTTTTTTTTTTGCTTTGCTCCTCATACATAGATTATGGCCAACAAACATCTCGTAGTTGTTGTTGTTTCAATATTCCTCACTTCTTCGATATCAGTCAGCTGCGAGGTGATAAGAGAGGGAGCGAGACGGATGCACGCACCGCACGCACTCTTGTTGCTGAGAGAGCGGCGCCTCCGTGGAGTCTTCTGTGAGAGGGAGAGAGAGGGAGAGGGGAGACTGAGAGATCATCGAAGCTTGCGCATGTGGAACTTTATTCTCTGATCTGATTTGGGTCCGATCCCGAAATCGAGAGAAATTTTTGGGATTTTCGAAAGTTTTCCTTTCTTTCAAATTTTTTTTTTTTTTTTTTGGTTTTCATCTTTTTATCGATTCCGACGCGTCATCGTTCGTGGTCGTCGTCGTCTCTTTGACGTCATTCGTTACGCACTCGCAGTCGTTGCGTGGCGCGTAAAACGAATCACGTTAATGTGCGTTAATCGTTGGCTCAGTCGGAAGCTTTCGGCTTTCTGTGTCATCTACAGAACTTCGTGTCTTCGTCTTCATTCCACCTTCACCTCACCTCCATCTCCCTCTCCTTCACACCGCTATCCAATCTCAATCTCAGATTCATTCTTCTTCTAGACGCTAGAATCGAAAGCGTTTAACTTTCTAATTTTTCCCTCCTCCTTCGCTTCTTTCTTCTCCGCCCCTTTCTCCTCCTCCCCTTTCTACACCTCACCCCGTTCTCGCTTTGTCCACTTCGTCATCCACTTCTCTTTCGTTTCCCTCGTTTTCTTTTCATTTAATTTCTTTCTTTTTTTCTGTCACTATTACTGGGCTCGTTCTTCGCTCCAACTCAACTCGGTTGAACTTCATTCAGACTTCATTCAGTCAACGATGTCTGTCTGTCGATCTATTTGTCTTTTGATCTATTTGTCTCTCTTCCTCTACCACGTGCTGTAAATCAATCTGTCTCAGTCTCTCTTAGGTAGCCGGTTGTGGTGTTTAATTGAAAAATATTTGACGGGAATTAGCATTCAATTGCGAGAATCCCAAAGAGAATCGTTTCGTCGTGCAAAGGTTAACGACGAGTGTCAGTAGCAATAACAATAATAACAACAACATGAATGACAACAAAAACAGTAATGATAAGAACAAAAACACTAACGATAAAAACAGCAACAACAACAACAATAACTCCAACAAGAACAACACCAACTCCAACAACAATAACAACAATAATAATCGCCAAACAAATAAAAGGAAAAAAAAATTAGCATGTGTTTCATTTATGCTTTCGATGGTAATAATAACAACAACAACAACTACTGCCACTATACTACAATCACTACAACAATTACAAACAACAACAACAGAAGCTAAAACAACAACAATAGCAACAGCAAAAAACCACAGCAACATCATCCTCAAAAAAAAAAAAAAAATAAGAATAACAACAAAAATCTACAACAACTATAATCAAAACCAAAAAACACAAGACACTACAACAACAAGAACAACAACACTCTGATGTATAGCAATCAAAACAATCAACGAACGAGCGAATGAACGAAGAGAAAGGAGAATAAAACATAATCAAGTGAGGACGGAGAAGAGGGTGAGAGGAGGAAGGAAGTCAAGGAAGAAGAGGGATGAAGAGAGGGAGGAAGGAGGGAGGACGAGGGGGGTCGGCGAGGGGTCCCTCGAAGACCGAAGACGCGTTGACGGTTGAAGCCACGAAGACGCATTGCGTACTATAAGTCAAGTTCAAGGACTATCAATTAAATTAAATATGGCAGCGAAAATATACCAACAAAAACAAACGATAACAACAACACGAATAACAAGAACAACATGAATAACTATAACAACAGCATGAAGAACAACACAAAGAAGAAGAAGAAGAACAACAACAACTATCGAGAACAGTATAAAGAACAAATGAAACATATTAACTTATGTACGAACAACGTCAACGTTGAGCGATCAAGCGAAAGAAGGAATGATTAAAATGAAAAAAAATATCGAACGGAAGATGCATGAGGAAGCGGAGGACAAACATGATGACAATAGGGCGACAGAGAGAGGAAGATTGAGAGAAATAGAGATAGAGGGAGGGAGGAAGCGAGAGAGAAAGGAAGTGAGAGGGAAAGGAAGCGAGAGAGAGAAAGGGAAAGAGGAGCAATCGAGGTTGGGCTGGAAGAAGTGGAAAAATTGGGAATAATTGTAGAGCACTCGTGGTGGCTCCGAGGACGAGACGCAAAGATTAAGGAGCAGGAGGCGGTGGAAGACAAGGAGAGAAGAGGAGGACAACGGCAAGGAGTGGAAAACAAGGGGAAAAGGAGATGAAAAGATGATGAGGACAAGAAGAGCAGGAGAAGTAGAAGAGCCGACGTTGTTGGAGTTGCATAGAATGGAATGCAATCTGGAGTAATGGACAAAGATGGGCATCCAGCAGGAGCAGCTTCGTCGTCATCTTCGTCCTCCTTAACCACACCCTCCTCATCCTCCTCCATCTTATCCTCGTCCTTCTCAACCTTATACTTCACATCCTCAACCCCGTCCTCGTTGTTCCCATCGTTCTTGTAATCGATTTTATTGAAGTAATTTGTCCAATTCCGATTGAAATACCAGACTCAAAGTTGGAAACTTGAAGAGGGATGGGATGTGGATAGGTTCAAGGTTGTGGCAAAGTCGTTGGTTGAAGTCGTTCACAGAAGATTCGAAGGAAACTTTGATTTCGTAAAAAATTAAATCACGGTAGAGGATTTTAATGAAATAAAATATCAAATCGAAGTAGATCAGAATAAAATAAGTAAATTCAGAATAATATAATTCCAAAAATTAGAAGAAAATAATTCTAAAAATTAAAATTAAATTATCTCAATAAGTAATAATTCTAAAAATTAGAAAAAAATAATTCGAAGAATTAAATTCTAAAAAATTCAAGTGGGGTATCGAATTTTAGCACAAAATTATTTTTGTCTTTGTCTTTTGACATCGTGACCACAGCGAATTCTGTGCAAAAAAATTCATAACTTGACCCAAACAAGTGTCAAATATTCAAGAGTCAAATTTTCGTTGCAAAAACCCCTTCAATGGATGACTGATATTTTTTTTTCAGATTTTAATAAAAAAAATTTTAGATTTTTTTATTATAGCCGACTATGACAAGAGACTAACTTAAACTGAGGGGAGAAAAAAAAAATACGCCAACCGCAGAACCGGTTGAATTTGTTCGTTTTCAATTTTGGCCAAAATAATGCTTGTTTGTGCTTAGAGCAAGAGACGGTGTTGAAATATTTAACTCATGAAATCGTATATGACAACAACAAAAACAACAACAATGTACCGATACACGACTAAGAGAACAACAAAAGTGATCATGGCAATAACTACATCTTTAACACAACAAATACATACTACAATAACTACCAACAACAACAATAACAACAAAATACATCTACAACAACAGCAATAAATCGATTGCTCAGATGCGACGGCTTTGTTCAAATTCGCCGCCATCGTCTCAGACGCCGCCGTGACTTCGCCGACGTCTGCCTGATGTCGATTATATGTATATATATTTTTATTTTTTTTTTTTCTTGTGAGCTTGAGCTAACTGTGTTTTTAGGCCAACTTTCAATTTTAAGCGAATCTATTTAACCGAAAAACGCTGCCATACGAATTTTGTTGGATTTTCTTCTCCTCTCATTTTGCGCCCCATTCTTCTTCTTTCTGGCCTTCAATCGATTGAAGAGGGGAAAAAACGAAGATGAAGCACTTGCCACATGCAGAGCCAGGGCGGAGGTCGATTTTGGCTATATCGATGTTGGCCTAATGTGTTAATGGCTCTAGAGCAGCAGGAGTCCTTTGAGAGCGGTCTAATGGCGATGAATATGAGAAATAAAAACAGCTTCTGTGAAAGAAAAACAGTTTACGAAAAACTACAACAACTTCCGAGAAACAACAACAGCTTCTGAGAAATAACACCCCATCATCATCACGATCATATTCAAATTTACCAAAGGTAATTTAAGTTCATAAACCTACATATAGATCGATTTAAAACCACAATTTATCGATTGATTATGACGTCATGGAATATATTCTCCAAAGGAATTTCATAATTCTAGAATCAATCGAGATCATAAAATCACAAGCATACATATTTCAAGAGATTATCAGCCGAACAAAAACCACTTCACCATGAGTCAAGAAGTCGATCTACTTGAGAATTATATCGTTGAGCCATGAGATAAATTTCGAATTCGACTCTGGTCTCTATATGAGAGAAAGACATGAAAGAGTGGAAGAAAGACAAGCTCAAACAATGGAGGGAGGAATCGTGTTGAAAACAACTACGACGACGACGACGACGAAAGTCATAGCCAAAAAAAACATTGTTGCCAATTGTTGTTTCTAGTTTTTCTATTGCTTCTATTTCTTTTTGCAGCCAAAGCCTTGTAAGCCAAGTTTTAACTGCGTAGCTTAATGAAGCAATACCGGGATACAAATACACATTCATACAGTATATATACAGTATAGACCCACACATGCTCGTGAATATCTAGACGAATACATGGACAGGTTTACAATTTGCCAAAATTCACGATAAACAAACGAAACCGAGGGAGAACCGAGAAGCGAACAGGTGGAGCTGGGGGAAGGAGTAGGGTTTTTGTTGTGGCTATTGTTGTTGTAGTTGTGGTTGTTGTACTTGTGGTTGTTCTTGTAGTTGTTGTTGTTGTATTTATTGCCTTTTGGTAACAACTAAATACAAATAGAGATTCCGCTGGAACCCGTCGGCGATGACGATGCGAGAACGCGATGACGGTTGACGACAACGGAGAAGAGGACGCGACGACAACAACAACAACAAAAACATGCAAAAAACAACAACACCTTTTTCGACAACAACACGACAATAACACCACAAACAACAACAACAAGACGACATCACGATGTCGACGACGGAGCACGAAGAATTTAAATTAGTGGTAACGCAAGTTTTCGATTTTCGACTGCGGGTTCTCAGGTGGATTCTTACTTTTATTTCCACCTAACTCCCTCTCTCTCTCTCTCCCTCTCTCTCCCTCCCCCATTTTCCCCCCTATTTATTCATTTATTTTACGTATATTTATTTCTTTATTAACGATTCGGTGTGGTCGTGAACAGGTGTGTGTGTGTTGGTGTATGTGTGTATGTTGTTGTATGGGTTTATCTCTATTTCTATCTGTGTTTCTTGTTGTGTTTTTGTTCTTCGCCGCAGACAGGGCGGGGACGACGACGACGACTACGATGACAACTCATTACAATGAAAATACAATACTTAAATTATTATTTTCGGCACTCGTTAACATCGAACCAGAGGCAGAACCAGAACCAAAACCCCTTCCCTCAGGTCTTCACTTCCACCACGATGAATGATCCACCAAATGTCGTCTCCACAAAATCATGTTCCATGTCTCGAAATTCCAATGCGAGCCATGAATTTCTATGAATATCGCTTTCTTCTTCAACATACACCTCTCCCTGTCTTCCTCTCTTTACCTCCCTCTCTTTCTCTCTTTGTCACTCTCCTTCTCCCTCTCCCTCTCACCCCTTCTCTCTTCCCCTTGTTGGAGCCATTTCCGCTGTTGAAAATTTCCAAATTCACAAATTTACATTCTGTAAAATGTTCTTTTCGCTCCTTCTTCGTTTCCTCCTCCTCCTCCTTCTTCTTCTTCTTCTACTTCTACTTCTTCGTGTTCGCCTCTGTCTCATATGTAAATGATTTATAGACGACAATCAACAGACAGTCAAGAGTCGAATAACAACAACAACTACAACAACATCACTACAACAACTGTGTGTACTCCAAAGAGAAGGCGAATATGGAGGGAACACAGATAGAATTCGTTCGGTACACGTGGAGCTCATCGGAGTCGATGTGGAGCCCATCGGGTTTTGGTGATTTCTGAAGAAATACGATCGGCACGTGTTCGAAAGTGTGACATGGCCACAGAAGCCACGACAGCCTCCTCTCGCTCTGGAGATTATAGAGATCATTGGAGAACAATCTCGTCTGACTTCTTGCATTAATGGATCAACTAGTTATCGTTATCTAATGATGATTGTGTTTGATCTTAAATGAATGATCGATTTATATAGATTGAACTAGTCGTAAAATATTTATATCGATAGTATAAAAGTATATATGATTTCAAATCATAAAGACTATTTCTTAATGGTATAATTAATATTATCTTCACATTAAATGGGATTTCAAGGTTCATTTGTTAATTGTATTTTCCTCACTTTCTCATAGTTTTAATATCATCAATGAAAGGACCTCTTTAGTTTCTCCATGATTCTCCCCCGATCTCCACAGACTTCTCGGCCATTATCCATCATATCTTAAAAGTGTCATTGGCGAAGCGAGACGAGTTGAGTTGAATCGAGTTGGGCTTGAATTTCCCTCCGCCGACTCCGACTGCGATACAACTTTCTCCCGAGACACAAGCGGCCCAAAACCTTGACCCGAATCCTTAGCCGCCGGCAACGAAGACCACAACATCAGCAACAACAACAACAACAACAATTACAGGAACAACGACAACAATTACAGCAACTACAACAACAACAACAACAGTTACACCAAGAGAATATTCAAAAGACTACAACAATTACAGCAACAGCCAAATTCAACAATTACGGGAACAACTACAACAATTACACGGCAACAGCAAACAACTACAACATGACAACAACATATACAGCATGACAACAACAACAACAACAGCAATTACAACAACAACAACAACAACCACATCGATCGTCCACTTCACTTTCCGCGATCTCACGAAGAAAGAAACGTGGTGAACTCGCCTCATACAAATGTCATTAATTAACGTGTTTTTCGCTTTATACCCTTTGATTTTTTTATTTCGCTTTTTGTTGGCCAAATAACGAGATACGCAAAATACTCGCAAGTGAAAAATAATTGATATTCTTTGGATGCTCCCGATGATGCCGACCACGGGTTGAGGAGAATAGAGCGGGGGAGAGGAATAAGTGAGGAATAAGAATAAGAGGAGGAGGAGGAGGAAGAAAAATCCCAAACGATTTGATATACTTTCTCTCTTTGATGAAATTTCATTGTAGTTGTTGGAGATGTCGATGTTGTTCATATTGTTGTTGTAGAATTTCTTGTTGTTGTCGATGTTGTTGTTGTTGTTTCAATGTTGATGTTGTATTGGACAAAACACACGTTTTCACTTTGGGCCAACTTTCGCGCTTCAATGGACGCAGAATTTTCGAAGGAAGAAAGAAAGAATTCCAACAAAGAGTACTTTGGGTACCTTTTTGAAAGTACATCGACAACGGCAACAACAATTACAGCAACAACAACAACAACAACAACAACAACAACAATTACAGCAACAACCACAATATGTTAAAAAAGTATGTAAAATGAACGAGGAAAAGTACGATCTGCCTCGGGCCGAATGATTTCAAGTGGACGAAATTGAGTAAAAAGTTGCTTCGAGATCGAGATGAAACTTCGCCATATTGAGGAGGTCTTTCAAATGGGTTTCGGAGAGAAGAAGGAGTTGATTTCTTTCCCCTCACTATAGAGAACTTTGACCCACTCGGAATGTCAAGGAGGAGATTCAGAAGCGTTTTCTTCTGGTATAAAGTGTTTGAAAGTAATGGAAAAATCATAGTCTTTAATCTCGACTAAGTCTTTAATCACTACAAAGTTTCGGTCCTCGGGGATATGAAAATTTAGCACTTGATATCTTTGAAAAACCAGTTCCTCCAGCACTCCACACACCCTGACCTGAAAAATCTTGAAGCTTTCAACCCATTGGGATTTAAGAAGAAGAAAAAAAAAACAATACCGAAATATCAACGACTGAATGTCAAAGGCAAAAACAACAATGACAACAACCACAGTGACAACATTAGCAATGACTACAAAATAACACCAACAAAATGACAACAACAAAATGACAACAACAAAATCTACCACAACAACAACAAAAATGGCCCAGATAATACCGCCGCCAACAGACACCAGTCTATATCTTTCGAGGAGATCTCGTCAACCTAGTTAAACGGGCAAAACTTCATAAATCACGATTTTCAGGAGATCTCTTTTTTTTCAAAATGGAATCTTAATGAAATGAAATTGTTGTTGTTGTTGTTGGTGTTTGTGTTTGGTTTGTATTGTATTTTATGTACGGTGGTGTATTGTTTTCGCAAAATGGAGCCAACGCAACACACCCATTTTTATCACATGTAAATATAACAACAATAACAGTAACAACAATAACAACAGTAACAACAATAACAGTAACAACAACAACACCAATAACAACAATATTGATAAAGACAACAATCTGAGTTGGAAAAAAATATTCCACAATAAAAGTCAAACGAGCAGGCGAAAAGTATTTATTCGTCAATGCCTGCAATTGGCCCAGTTTTCAAGAGAGCTCGTTCTGGAGACGTTTTCTTTATTACCATCTCATTTCTGCACCATCTCCACTCTTTCTCTTTGTGAATTTCTGGCAAGTGCTTCTTCACCTTCGCCTCCTCCTTTGCTTTCATCTGTCTTTATTTCTGTCCGTCCGATCATTGAATCAAGTCATTTGCAGATGTCGTGGCGCATGCGTAGCGCCCGAACTTTCGTTATTGATTTACAATAATTACCATCATGGACCTGTTGTAGTTGTTGTCATCAAAATTGAATTAAACCCCATCTTCCTCTTCATCTCCGTCCGTCTGTCTCACTGTCTGTCCATCCGTCCATCCGTCTGTCTGCCTCTTTTAATTCCGACTGCCTTTTGCAGAAATGCTCGAGGGCATTTCTTCATGATTTGCTGGTTATCTGTCTTTTCTTATTTCTTCCCTCTCTGTACTGAGTTTTATTTTCCGTTTTTGTCTTTTTTGTCTCTTGTCATGTTATTTTATTTCTTCATGTTTCTTTTTTCTGTTTTTGCGATTTCGATTTTTACGTCTTTTAGATTTTAATGCCAAATTATTTTCGTCGTTGTTGTTGTTGCTATTATTGTTATTGTATCTCGCGTATCTCATTACGTTTTCTCCCAATAAATTTGCCATTTTTTTCTCTCTCTCTCATATTTCTTGTTGTTGCTGTTGTTTTTATTGCTTTTTATTTTATTGCTGTTGTCATTCTTGTCGTTGTTGTATTTATTGTCAGTAGTTGTTGCTGCAGCGATTGTTGTTCCATCGATTACTTCTTCTTTAAATGCGTATTTGACAATTTTTGCCAATAATTTCACTTTCTCTGCATCGTCTTGACTTCGTCCCTTGGTGATTCGATCAATTGTTTATCGTCGTAATTGCGGTTGTCTTTAATGCATTTTAAGGGTTTTAATTATCGCCCATTCATTCGGATCATCGTTTTCTTAAATGGTCAACGGCGACTTTCCTTTTGCAGTAGGAGCAATAACAATTTGGAGAATTTTTCGGAAATCTGTGGCTTTAAATTAATATTGAATTTGTATTCGATTTAAGGAATATTAAGGACTATTTCAACTGATCATAGAGAAAGTACAGTTGATTCAAAAATATGCATTAAATAAATACGAAAAAATTCCTGATTCATGAATAATATTAATGAATTCTCTGTGTATTCTAGAACTACCGAATATCTGACAAAAATCCAACCCGTATAAATTTCTGTGCATATTTTGTGGTTTTTATCAATTTCATCGTCTTAAATTCCCGCCCACAAAATCTCTTTCGTTCCCTCTCTCGTTTCTCTCTATAAAGTATTTCAAAATATCGCAATCAAAAATATTCTACTCACTCGATTAATTGTCGATGTCTGTCCGATTGACTGCTCGCCGCTCTTTCTTGATACTTTCACGAATATTTGGCAAATGTTTCTCTTCTCTTGTATATTTTTATTCTTTTTTTCATACAATTCAATTTTAATTTACACTGTAAACAATATCTTTCTCTATTTCTTGTGGTTTCGATTTTATACTTCTACTTTTTTTTTCTTCTATACTCTCAATGTTTATGCTCTGAAAATTAGAATATATTTCAAATATTTGAACTTCTTTATTTTGCTTTTTCTCGTTGTTTTTGCTATTTTTAGTGGTCCGAGAGGGAGGCGAAGAAGGCGAAGAGGACGAAGAAACTAAAATACAAAAACACTTGCAACAGATGACGTTTGCTCCTCTTGCCGTGAGTTCTTTTTATGTGTTTTTTATTTTACTATCTCGATTCTCTCTCTTTCTCGCTTGCTCCCTCTCAAATTTTTTTATTCGACGTTGTTTTCGGTTTTTTATTTATTTATATTATCGTTGTTGTTGTTATTGTTGTTGTCGTTGGGTTTCTTTGTTATTTTCATTTATTTACGTTATTGTTGTGTAGTTTTAGTGCATCTTCTTCGGCCGTGCACCGCCCCCTTGCCCACGCCCTCCTCTCTCCCGGTCTCCTCTCGTTCGCTTTGTTTTCGTTTCTCTACGTTTTGCTTCCTTTGCTTTGCACATTTCACGAAAACGTATGGATTTAAAAATAGAATATTTCTCGATTGGACTTCTTTTTTTCCTTTTAACGCTCTCTCTCTCCCTGTATGTCTGTCTGTCTTTCTCCTGCATGTTCTCTCGCCTTCCTTTTGTTTATTTTGCATCGAATTGTTCACACATACATACAAACACACACACAGATTCACTTCTCGCTCACATGCACGCGCTTTTGTGTTAATTTTAATGGAGGAATAAAAGAATAAAAGAATCGTCGAAATTATCGAAAACAAAATGCAAAAAGTGTTTGGGAAAAAACAAGCGTCTGGCAACGCTTACGTGAGCGCCTCCCCGGTAATGCCTATTGTCATGCACCAGTGATGTTGTTGTTGTTGTCGGTATTATCACTGTTATTGTTGTTATTGTTGTTATTGTTGTGGTGGAATAACAACAATGGAACCCATGTAAAAACAATTGTTGATTTGTCTGAGCGAAAAATTAGAGCTTCCGAAAGAAAGTGAAACTATTTATCATTCAATTCAAACAATTAATCCAAATTGCGATTCATCTAATTGAATGATCAAAAATAATAAAATAATTAAAGTTTATTGTATTGGTATTGGGGATATCGAAACAGACATTTAAATTGTCCCTTTTCGTGCTAATTAGAGTTTCAGATTTATTTTAGTCTACTAACGAAATAATTCGTAAATCTTCGTGCAAATGTTAAAATTTTAATTGTTTTCTTATTTTTATTGAACTAAGTTTTTGATTAAGGAACAAAATATTTTGTATTGAAAATTAAATTTAAACATTTTCTGATATATAAAAAAATATTGTTTTGTTGGAAGTTATTCGTCGGAAAGAATGCAAGGATTTTTTTTAAATATTTTAATCGCACATTTTTCATTTTATTTGTTTTTGTTTTATGATCTCCCTTAAAGTGTTAAATACCTAAAAATTCCACTTTCGAAATTGTGATAAATTGTATTTAATTAAAAACAATAATGAATATTACTTTTAGAACAACCGGGTTTGGTATTGTGAATTTTATATTTTTGAATGAATTAATGTTTTTAATTTTTGTTTTTGAATTTATTTTTGAATCCACTATGAAATGATTTAAGTTTTTAAATTCACTCTAGATTAATGTAAATTTTTGAAAGTATCTCTGAATTTAGTTATGTTTTTGAAATTCACTTTGAATTTATTTATATTTTCGAAGGAGTCACGTTCGAAATTCACACAGAATCCATACGAATTCGAGTTGCCGACTTTCGAAAGATTCCAAGATTCGTAAGATTCGGAGACGACGACGATGTCGATTTTTACGATCCGCACTGCAGGGTTGTCCGCGAGTGAGTAATTGCTGATTGAATTGCGAGCAATATTAAATATAATTCTTACTCCCAAAAACAACACCAACAACAGCAGCACCGAACCGAACCGCACCAACAACGACACCAACATCCCCACCATCACCACCACCACAATCACCAACAGCAGCAACACAAACAACAACAAGAGCAAAACAAACAACAACAAGAGCAACACCAAGAGCAACAGCAGCAGCTTCAGTCACAGCAGCGACGTCGGCAGAACGCGGCGACAGCCACCGCAGGCATTCAAAATTCGAAAAATACCCAAAACCGAAAAAATTGCAAACACAATACTAAAGCAAGGGGGATCCGAAGGGGAGCCGGCTCGACTCGGCCGAAGCAACAAGCAACGCATGGAGCCGATCACTCTCGCTCTCCCTCTTTCGCTCTCTCTTTTGTCGCACTCCAACGCTCCGACCGCTCTCTCTCGCTCTGGCGCTGCCGGCGGACGTCGTCGATTCACTTTTCGTGCGGCGCGAAGCAGGGCCGACAGCCATGGGGCGTGTCGGGGGAGGTCGGCGAAGGTGCAATTAGAACGCGGACTGCGACGACGAAGAGCAGCGGCTGATGGAGAGCGACAGCGAGAGAGCAGCGACTGAGCAGCGAGAGTTGCAGAATGCGAGAGAGTGCAGGAGAGAGAGTGGGGGAGAGAGTGAGAGAGAGTGGAGGCGATGAGCAAAAAAGAGTAGTAGAAAAGGCAGTGAGCAGCGACGGACGTTGCTCAATGGAGGCCCCACAACTGGAGCCGATTGTGAGCATTTATGAATTCTCCCCCAAACGTCTCTCCGCACATCGCCTCCCCCCCGTCGTCTCCCTCGGTCTCTCCCCACTTCATTCGCCGGCGATCGAGAACTTTATTTACTTTTTCGCGCTTGTATCCAGAAGAACGGAGAAAAAAATGCTATCGCAATTCTTTACGTCCGTCCGTCTCTGTTTGTCTCCTTCTCGCGATTTTCCTCATTCCATTTTCACCCGAGAACACACTTTTCCTCCCTGCCTCGATCGTGGTCGATCTCGCCGATTCCGAGGATCGACTGAGAATGCGAGGATCGACGGCGAGAGCGAGGATCGACTTTGTCTCCGACAGTGGTGCGATTGCACTTCTCTGACCTTCAATAAATTGGTGTATTCTGCATTTGCTGCTCGTGTCCGACCGATGGATGGACGACGACGACGACGACGACCGATTGATGGGTCGGGACAACTACTGAACGACACGACGATACGGAGTGGAGTCCAAAACGATGAACGAGCGAACAAAAACACAACAAAAAGACGGCTTGAATTGATTCCAAATCAGTCGCTCGCTCCACACACCGACACGACGACACGACCACACGCGTTCAGGGCTAAATCGAAACTGAAAACGAAATCATTTTCCACTGCGAGCAGCGCTGCTCGGGCGATTGGGCAGCGAAGTCGACAGAGCGAGAAAACACGCAGAGTGACAGATATTCAGAGGGAGAGAACAATTCATTGGGAGAGAAAAATATACCTCTCTTGAAAAGCAGTCAGAAAATAACCAGGGCTGTCGTTTCCAAAGATATCGGTGAAAAGTGAAGTGTTTTTCTGGATGAGAAAATTGATTTCTGAAATTATGGTAAAATTTGATAAAACTTTATTTATGATTTTGAAGATTTTATGTTGGACACAATTCGATTAAAACTTCAATAGTAGTGAAAATTTCTCATTTTTAGTTAAATTTATAAAATTCTTTCATATTTTAACATTGAATTAAAAAATTACAATATTTAATCCTCTGAATTTTTTCAATAAATGAACATCAATCGTATATTACTATAAAACATTATTCTTTCAACTTCAAATTCCTCCCTCTTTCAGTTTTAATAAATTTTTTTTTTTATCAAAAACTACTCTATTCGTTTTTCTGAGCTCGATCCCTGGTCTCGACGGCCCCCAGAGAGTAGGAGAAAGAATGCATTGGTAGGAGTTGAATTAAATTGGTGAGAGAGAACGAGGGAACAATTATCAAGAGAGAGAGAGAGAGACGGTGTGTGTCCAGAGAGGGGAAAAATAGCCGGCTCATGAGGAACCAGCATTTTTTCTCTGTATCTCCGAAAACACGCATTTTCTTTTCAATCCCTGAGATATCCTTCCAAATAGATTTTTCGATTTATTATCCTCCATGGATTTTGTTAATTTTCCACAAAGAAAAAACACGAGAACGTCATATGGTTTGCTCACCGAGTGAATACCACGCAATAAAACACATTTCGTAAATAATCAGAAACCCCCCCGCACTCCCTCGCAGAGCCAACAACCACCACCATCAACATCATAACCAACGGCTACTGCTTTTTCTACTACCAATTTAATTCGCTCTCGATTCAGATTCAGTCGTGCGCTCTGAGCGCTGAACTCGCGAGAGTTTCTTTTGCTGATAACAAGAGAGTGTGAGCGCTCTCTCTTGCCACTCTGACTCCACTCTGGCTCCTCTCTCTCTCTCTCTCTTTCTGTATTTCTCTCTCTTGGTGGGGCTGGTTGTGTTTTTCGTATGGTGGAGTCTGTCTATCTATTTCTCTGTTTGTTGTTATCACACGTTATTATCAACTTTTATTTTGTAGTCACTTTCAACTAAGTCGCATGTCTCCTCTTCCGAATGCAATGCAATTTATATTGGGTTCATGCTCCGTCGACCAAAAAAAAAAAAAAGAACGATAGATAACAACCGAATATAAAAAGATGAAGTGGGGATTTCACTACTCCATATGGGTCTTTAAGATGTTCTATATACCATTATTCTATTTAATCTTCCCCTAAAACACTTCACGATTCTTTATTTTAACATGTCCTACTTTAGTATTTTGCGAGATGAATCCTTTTCCTTTTCAGTAGTTCTTTTAATTATTTATTTCTTCTCTGCTGATCCACTTTCTTGCTCCTAAGTCTATTACCACTGCCTGTACTTACGTTAAGAACTCGACTTTTCCGCCCTTTCTGACTCCGGTGGAAGCCCCAAATCCAGAGATAAACATTACAAAATTATTACAAAATACTTCCTGTCTGCATGTGTGTCTGTGTTCTTGTGTCTGTGTGTTTGTCAAGCCGCCCGATGGTCTTCTGACTCGTGCCCGGCCACGTCCCAACCCTGCTCTTGAGACCATCGCATACATATGCACATCGGCTGGCTGTCGACATGATGTGGGTCTGTCTGTCCGTCCGTTCGTCTCCCATGTAAAGCAATTGTAGTCGATGTGTTGTGATGGGCGACATGTGTGCGGGAGAGTGTGTACTTGTGTGTGTGTGAGTGCGTACGTCTGTGTAAATAATTTGTTTATATTTTTCAACAAGAAGAAGAACAACAAGAACAACAACAACTGCGATAAAGCCCTAAATGTCTCGCACACATTGTTTTATTTGCATGCAACAAAGTTTGAGAACGTTTCCATTCCATTCAATTTTCCATTCGAAACCAAACCATGTGGGATGCGGTCGGTTCCTCCAGCGATCGCAGTCGGGTATCGTCGCCGTCGTCTGTACCTAAGCCTCGAGAGGGCCGGCCGATAACATCGGGGTGGCCTCTGACTCGTGTCGCCCTCTCTGTCTTTCTATCTATCTAACTTCTAACTATCTACATATCTGACTGTCTGTCTGTCGGTGTCACCGTCTGACTGTCTGTCTATGTCTCTGTTTTTGTATTGGTGTCCAAGTGAAGCAATCGAAAACATATGGTTTTACATGAGGGCAGAAGTTTGTCGTCGGTGAAGATCCCATGCGACCGATTAAAACATGTGACCGCGTTGACACTTCGCGATAGACCCAGAGCAGGGCTCGACCCAGACCCCGACACCGACCCCGCCCCCCTAGGGAGACAGATCTAAGTCCTCCTCGAGAAGATTATGGACCTCATGGAGTTGAGTTCTCCGGAGAAGAATCGAGCTTAGGATGCGGGGAGGAGAAGGAGGACTGAGAAGACTACGCATAATTTTATGACTGCTTCTCAATTGACTTTCCCGTCACGTGTGCCCCACCTCCTTCGATAACCGCCCCCCCCCCCCCCCTCTCGCCGTCCTCCCTTCTCGAAGAGGTCTCCCCGAGCAGTTGCCTCTAATTATAGGTGGCTTCGCGAAGCAGCCACGAAGACATAACAAACAATAATCAAAGGCTTAGACGAGCACAATAAAACGAGTGAGCGAAAATCGAACCGAATCGAATGGATCGAAAACAAAATAATAATAAAATAAAAAAAAACTAAAAAACGAAATAATAAACAACAAACTAAAAATAATAAAATATAACAAAAAAAAATAATAACAACAAGTGGCAACCGAAACCAAATACAAAAACGAACAAAACCAAAAGCGATCAAATACAAAAACGATCGAATACAAAAACGACCAAATAAAAAATCACAAGAGTAAAAAAAAGACCAAATGCAAAAAACAATCAATAACAAAATCAAATATACCAAAACTTAACAATAACAACAACAAAAAATACCAAACAAAAACATCATTGAAGACGGCGTTAAAAAATCGAACAGTAATAAAAATATCGCAACGTGTTCCGTCAGGTTCAGACCATGGTCGACAGACGTCTGCCCCGCCTCCGCCCCCTTGCAGAGCTCGACTTGAAGCCCCCCCTCTCCTCATGCTCCCCTCTTTTTGGCCACCCCTTCAGCCAACTGAGATCGTATCTCATAGGGCGACACTATTGATGGTGAGATGACACGTTTTCCCCCTTGTCTTGTTTTAGCCCGCGATATTCTTCTATCTCCCTCTAACCTACTCTCTCTCTCCATCTCTCTCCCTCTCTCTGACTCTCATCACTCGCGTTTATTTTGTTTTTTTTCCCCTAAATTTAGAGTCGCAATTTCAAGGTTAATCAAGAGATATCTACAGACATGTGTATGTGTGTGTGTGTTTGGAAAAAGCCAGACATCGTCACACAGACACGACTGGAAGCAACGGTGTGCACTTGTATTGGTGTGCAAAAATTATATACTCGCAGTGCGATACGAAAATTGGGATCAAATGGAAATCAAAACAATATATAATAAATTTAAAGGCAACGTCGACGTCGTCGTTGTCGTTAGCGTCGTCTGCTGCAGACTCTCAGACACACGCGTACGGACGGACGGACAGATGGATGGAAAGACAGGCGGATGGATAGATGAGGAGAGGAGCGGACGGGTGGATGAGTATTGTGAGGGACATAAGGGCAGACAAGGGACAGACATTGCGAGGGACGTGAGGAGGAACAGAGGGTGGGACAGAGGGACACGAGGACAGACAGGGGGACAGACTGAGGGACAGACACAAAGGACAGACACAAAGGACAGACACAAAGGACAGACACAATGGACGGACATAAAAGACGGACATAAGGGCAGACGATAGGTCGAAACAGACATATAAAGGACGTACATAAGGACGTCCACGCGGACAGACAAATGGACAGACCACGCGCAGACAGACGGACATGTGGACAGACAATGCAGACAGACAGCATGGACAGACAATGCAGACAGACACGCGGACAGACAAAGTGCAGACAGAAAAAAAAACGCCCCAAGGCCATCAAAGAAGGCAAAGAAAACACCAAATATTATCTAACATTGAACAATGGATCAGAGGGCAGAAGGATACCCACACAGACAGGCAGAGAGAGGGCCAGACAGACAGGGGGACACACAGACAGAGAGAAAGAGATAGACAGATATGCGGACTCACAGATAGAGAGAGAGAGAGAGACAGAAACTGATAGATTGATAGCAATACAAATAAAGAGAAAAAATACGATGGCTCCACGTGTCGCATTGTTGTTGGTTTTATAAATAAAATCCTTGCCGAGGGCCGGCTTTTGCAGCACAGACAGCGTCATGTCAGCGACTTCTGAGGATGGGTCGAGACAGACGAGGATGAGGTGGAGAATGAGGCTGAGGGGGAGGCTGGTAGTGAGGTGGAGGATGATGGTAAGAGAGAGATTATTATGGACCAAAGAGGGAGAACTCTGGCTGGGCCAGAGGAGGAGGCTGCAGCTGAAGTTGGGACAAGAAGGAGGTTGAGGCAAAGGGAGAGGTCGATACCGACTCAGAGGATAGACGGTCTGTTAGAAGTCTTGAATTTCATGTGCGCTTTTTGCGATAAAAACTCAATATATGTATTCTCGTGTGCGTTTGTTTTTCGGGATTTTAATTAATCTGCATCCCCATATCATCTGAAGGGATTGAATTCCAATGATGCTGCGTCGTGGTTAGAGGTACAGCATGGTATCGTTTCTCTTAATCAAGGTATTGGAGAGCCAACCAGACGGTCCTTGGACAAGCGGCTTGGGTTGCATCTTTGGGCCTCCTTCCTTCGACTCCTAATGACTTCATTGTCTCATCGTTCAGAAATACATTTCAGACGCTCATTAATACAATGTTGTCTCGTCGAAGGACTCGCACCGCAGCATCCAAATTTGAGTCCGTCCATGTCTCAGATCAGACAAAGGCTCAGATCAGGTTAAGGCCTTGATCGGGCTCAGGCTCTGATCGGGTTCAGACTCTGATCGGTCTCAGGCTCACATCAGGCTCAGACCGAACTCAGAACGAGACCAAAGTCAGAACCAGACCGTGGTCAGAACCAAAACCAAACTCAAAACCAGACCCGACTCAGAATCAGAACCAGTAGCAGACGATGTTCGTCGAATGAAGTGATTATGGCGAACACTTCCAAAATGTTCTCACAAATCATTTTCGTTTTTTTGTCTTATTTAATTTCAGTTTATTTTATTTTCGGTTTCAGTTTCGGGTTCTACCCCTTGAGACGACGGCCATGACCATGAACATTTATCTTGCTGGCACCTCGTGCGAACCTCCATTAGATTTAATTTGTAGATTTGTGAATGTGAGAACGCGAAGATCAAAGGGAGACTGACTAATATATTTATATGAATACTACATATATAGGGATGGTGCAATGGCCTGGAGGAGACGATGGGAGATCGGAGATCCAGACGTCCAGGGTCGGGATCGACAAGGTTTCTTCTTCCTTAACACAGGGTTCCATTGCGCCAGATGCAGCTCAGAGCATGATGCGTGTTGAAAAATAATTAAATGAGGTCGTTCGGATAATAATTATTATTATTCGACATTCACTTTATTACATTCATTATTACTAACACATGTTCATTTAAATATGTTCATTGTATTTTTGGACTTAATGAAGTTCAAAATAACTCTGTTAAATTTATGTAATCAAATTTGCTTATTATTATTTAAATAGATTGCAAATGAAAGAATATTTACAAAAAAAAAAAAAATTATTGCATGCAACATTCAATTTTTTTCATTTTACATACATCGTTTATTTACATACATCGATCTCGTTCTTAATTTGCTGCAGGTTCTTCGTAGAAAATTCTCCATGAATTCGTTTGTTGAACTTTGTGCTAAATCAAAATATTCAACTCTTTAGTTTTCCCCCCCAAGTTGTTGTTGTCAGTGTTCTCGTTGTTGTTGTTGTCAGTGTTCTCGTTGTTGCTGTTGTAGTCAGTGTTCTTGTTATTGCTGTTGTTGTTGTTGTTGTTGTATCATTTTACAATTAATAATAATTATTAATTGAGTTTCAAGGCGAACCGAACGATTGAAACAATTCGCTCGAAGTTGGAGCGCAGAAAACGAAAATGAAATGAAATTGAAATCTCAATCTGTGTGCGGAGTGATGATGGGCGTGGGAAAGGGGTGGAGAGGGCAAAAAGGGGACATGATCAGACATGGGGCGTGGAAATGTCTTTCGATGTGGAATTCTGTACGAGATTTTTATTTAATTTTTAAGTTCAGTTTAAAACAAGCTGAATTGAAAATTATACCGAGTGCAATTGCATTGAGTTTTTAAGTTGAGTTAAATTGTGAAGTTTTTGAGCGATACTTGTTGAGAGGATATTTTATGATATAATTTCGTTGATTTCAATTGAATTGAATCGATTTAAGATTATTTGAATATATGTGAATAAAATGTGAATTTGATTTTAAATTTGTTAATTTGAAATAAAATGTATTATCAATTGATTTGATGCAATGAGTTAGGAGTAAAATGTGCGAAGTTATGTTGAATCGTTTGGCTTGCAATCGTCTGGCGTTGATCGACGAGATTCCAGTCAATGCATCAATACGTCAATCGCTTTAATGCACACCAGTCAATTCCATCCCACTTCTGCGAGGATCGATCGATCGATCGATCGAACAAACGATGTTTGATTCTCATGACAATCGGAGTGAATTTCACAGGTTATTTATTTGTTTCCACGAAATTTCGCCATTGCCTCAATTTGCTTAATGTGAAGCTCAGACAATGGCGATGCAGACGTCGCCACCGCCGACGCTCTCGTTGTCGGCGGCGGCGGTCGCGACATCTACAATCAAGACATATTGCCAAAACAGCGGACAGCAGCAGCAGCAGCAGCAGCAACAGCAGACATTTGATATTTATTCTCTCAAATTCAATTATTCGAGAGATAGACAACGGAGGCCGCAAATAAAAATTGCATTTGATTTTCACTGGAAATCAAATCGATTGCACAACAAAAAACCAAAAACAACACGATCGTCTGGAACAACAATAATAACAACAACAATAATAATAACAACAACAACAATAATAATAACAACAATAATGCTAATAATAATAATAACAAGAAGAAAAAAAAAAGGCATGGTGCGAAAGGCCAAATGCGGTCGTCAAACTCTCGCGATCGAAGTTCGGTTTCAATATGCGACTTCAAACATTATCGCAGCCAGCTGAAAAGCACATCAAACATGGCAACCGAGAGGCGTGGCGGGGGGCGGGCGGTCGAAGGGAGGCAGGCGGTCGCCATCGACCTGTTGCGTGACAGAATCCCAACAACATTCCATCGACCGGTCGATCGATCGATCGATCGATCGTTTGGTCGGTCGACTCGCATGCGAATTAGAATTTGTTGCCAGCAACAACGAAATCACTGCGGCCAACGAAATTCACTGCGTTCGAAAACCCAACCCCACCCCGCCGCGCCATCTGGCGGCGACCGCTGCAAGTCGAGCGATTGCGTAACGTTTGTCCAATCGATCGAACCGCCGGCCGTCCGTCCCACTGTCTCCAGCTGTCCGTCTGTCCCACTGTCTCCAGCTGTCCGTCCGTCTGTCTGTGACTCGCTTTGCCTCCCATACAAATGGCGTTGAAATAATAATTTATGTCGCAGGGAACAGCAGAAACATGTGACAACAAAAATAACAACAATAACAACATTATTGACAACAACAACTACAGCATTACTAACAACAATCACTGCGCATGCGTGCGTACAGTCGACATCGGTCACGTTTCCAAAAATTGCAGCCAACGTGCTGCGTTACGATCCCTGCTTCAGATGACGTTCCGTCACGTTAATACGGGTCGTTACGTTGACGTTTCGTGCGTTAGGTGGACATGGGCGTGGCATTCGAAGGGGACTGCGAACGATCGAGCATCGAGTAGTCCATCGCATCGATAGAATCATAAGGGAATCCTGCGAAGTCCCTCAGAGATTCCTTTATTTTCAATTGGATTGAAACCAAGGGTTCAAGCAATTATCGATTTTAAATTATAGATTAATTAGTGATCGGTATTTTTTCGATCATTTTTTGTTTTTTTGGTTGTTATAATTTTCATCAAATACAATAATTAAATGTTGATCGTTCTAAAACATTTTATGAAGAAAAATATTGTATTTTTCAAATTAAGAAAAAGTTATTTACATCAAAAAATTTATGAGAAATTATGAAAAAAATATTTATTGTAGTTATATTTTAAGGGCCTTCTCCAGAACTCTGCCTGGTTTGGTAGCAACAAATTGAGGATCTTTGATCGGAGGAAGTTTCATAATGAGGTTTTCCTCCTCTACCTTTTCCATATCAGATGCCGCCTAATCCTTCGCCTTCGCAACGGGGTTCGGGTCGGTGGCACCAACATATGTTGATGCATTATTGCAGGTGGAGTCGCGCCTCCCTTTTCTACCCTTTCCCCTCCCTGCCGCACCCACCCCGTGTGGCCAGTGCCCTCGTGGTATGATGATTATCACCGAAAAATATGCAGCGCATGCAGCACTCGATGCACATTCGATGCGAGCGTCGAGGCATGAGTGCGAATCAAACAAAAAAACAACAACAAGGGAATTAAAAAGAAATTTCAAAAAAATCGAAAAAATAAAAACAAATCGAAAAAGTACCAAAAATCGAAAAAATGACAAAAAATCGAAAAAATAACAAAAAATCACACAAAATTAAAAATGAAAAAAATCAAAAAAAAATATCGCCAAATATAACAAAAAATCGCAAAATAACAAAAAATGGAAAAATAACAAAAATTAAAAAAATCTCCATAACAACATCAAAAAATCACAACAACACCAACAATTATGAGTTTTTCAAAAATCTCCAAAAGGGAGGCCACCAGAAAGTAAAAAAAAAAAATGCGATAAGAGAAAAAATCGATTCGAACCCAAACTCTGAAGGCGCAGCGAAGACCTCGACGTCGCTGCCGGAGGTGGCGGCGACTGCGGCTGAGGCCGAGGTGAATCAGATGGAGTCCTTTCGGGACGGAGGGAAGCCGGCCACATGGGTTCGGGGCCGGATCAAAATAATGATCGCGATAGCGAGCGCATAATTCCTCTTAATTTTTAAGGACTGATGTTTTGGTGTTCTTATTGTTGTCTTTGTTGTTACTGGTGTTGTCTTTGTTGTTACTGGTGTTGTCTTTGTTGTTACTGGTGTTTTTCATGTTATTGTTGTCGTTGTTGTTGTTATTTTGTAATATCTCTCGGATACCCCGCATGGCGTGCTAACGGTTTAAGGGTCAATAACATGGAACAAGTGTTGCGACGCCCGCACGTGGAGGAGCCGGGGTCGGGGGCGACAAAGCCGAGGGGCCGAGGGGGCTGCGGCGCAGGAGATTTTGTTGATTTCTTTGTTAGCACGCATCTGCGCCAAATATGAATCTCACGGATACGCACCAAAATGAACCAAAACCAAAGCCAACCCGAACCTCACCAAAAGCAAAACCAAATCAAGCCGTCCGTCACGACGACGAAGCCAAGTGAACAACGGAATTAAGATACAATCTATGAACTTTAATTTTATTATCGTATTTTGTGCCTCTTTTTCGTTTTTCTTTGTTTCTTCGTTTTCTTTGAGAAATCGCCAACGGCTTCGCATTGAATCTTAAGTGGATCGCTCTGGGTTCGCATCTGTGGGATGCAAATTCCAGCGACGGCGACGACGACGACGACGGCGGCGGTGGCGGCGAAATCAGCGCGAATTCTCCAAATCAAATCCACCGGATGTGTGCTCCAAATCGCCTTCAATTAGCAAATCAAATGACAAATTGTCGTCATGCATTTGCATACCTCTCGCTCTAGCTCCCTTTTCGCCCACCAATCTCCATCTCTCTCTCTCGCTGTTTCTCCCTCGGTCTCCAGGTCTCTCTCTCTCTCTCTCTCTCTCTCTCTCTCTCTCCCTCACCCTCTCTCTCTCTCTCTCTCTCTCCCTCACCCTCTTTCTCTCTATCTCATTGGATCTGTGTGTGGTTCCCTCTGTTGCACAACTCGCCGCCAGTGCTGCCACTCGGACGGCGTTGCCACACCGCACGCCGCATTCCGCGTGCGCGTTTTACGCAATTCGCAAAACGAGTTGCAGCCGCTCAACGCCTCCAACTCCATCTCGATCACCGCCTCCGAGATCTGGAGCAGCTTTTTCAGAAGTGACCAGTGTTGTCCATTATATCAAATGATCAAATTTCTATATGAAATATGGGAGGACAATTTATACCTATCCAATTTGATGGAGAAATTAAAAAATTATAATATGAAAATATTAATAATATTATTATCTGCATATTTTATAGTTTTTTTGAGATAATTTTTGTACAAAAAGTCTTTTGAATTTCATTGGAAATTATTATTTAAAATTTGTATTCCAATTCATACTATTATATTGTTGATTATTTATTATTATTTTATTATAATATTTTTATTATTATAAAACACATTTCATTATTTTATGATAGAAATCTCATTCTTCTATTTTATAATTATAAAAAGTATATTTTTAATACTTTTCTTTATTATTTTAATCTTTTTTTCATTTCTCATAATTTTGTATTATTTTTGTTTTAAATAAGTTCTGAAAACTCTTTTTCACGTTATTAGATATTTAATTTCTTTTTCTTTATTGATGAATAAATTAATTATTTATATTTGGTTTAATTGGTTTAATAATAAGTTTAATAAATTTTATATATTTAATTTTTTTTTCTAATTTTGGAATATATTTTTTAATGATAAAAAATTTTAAAAAAATTTAAAAATTTTGAATAATACGTGCAAAATTTTGCGTACAGAAATTTACCAATACCTTTTATTCTCTCTACCTTCGTTTCTTCTTTCGCTGCAGATTCGAGGAATCGACTTGTGCTTCTCGGCCTCAGCATTAACATGTTCCCCACGTTCTTCACGTCCTCCACGTTCCGACAGAGGCACAACAAAGAAAGTTCTTTATTGCCAAAAATTTCAATCGGCGCTTCATTTGATGGTCCAGGTAACCCTCACTTAAGCTCGCTCCCCGCCTCATCTCCTCCTCCTCGTTTGACTCCTTAGACTTGATCGAAACGACCGATTGTCCGTCTTTCTTTCTGTCTGTCCGTCCCGATGTCTGTTTGTCTGTCCGTTGAACGCATCGAGCGGTCGGCGATGCGTTTAATAAAAATTAATACGTAATAATATATGGGAAAACATCGCGCATGGTGCGCAAAATACAAGAGGCTGTCATAATTTTGCATGCACCCTAGGGAGCAGCAAATGGTACCGTACCATACCAAACCTTATACCGTTTTACTCTTTATACCTTCTCTTCTTTCACCTCTTCTCTTCATCTTTCTCTTCTTTTCCTCCTCCTCGTCGTCGATACAAGAAAGGGCCCAAATGTTTAATTTAACATTTATGTAAAATTATTGTTCCTTTTATTATTATTGCAGTTAGTGTGCAAGATGCTAATTTGCGATAATAAAATTTCGAGTCAATTGCCGCAATTTACCAGGGGAGGGAATGAGGGAGGGGTCGGCAGATCAGGCGAGGAGGGAGGGGGGCGCAGTTGGAAGACGAAAAGTCGGTAGGGCGCTGATTAATTCAGAATTACGGGCATTATTTTAATGGGGAGCTTTGCGAGGGTCGCACGTGAGGGTTCCAATAAAAAGGGGGAGGGGGTCCTGAAGAAGAAGAGGGGCGGAGGGGGACAGATAGAGTGCTAAGAGGTAATTGGGTTTCTCCAGAGTGAAACGGAGTTATCATCCTAGAAAATATGTTATTATTGTTTGGTGAATTCCCTTTCAAGAGATTTCACTGATTTTACGATCTTGTTTTTGTCAACAAATTTCACGTCATATCAGCAACATTGTACGCAAAAATAAATAAAATTAAATCTTCGCAAAAACAAAAAAAATTAAATTCCTCGCAAAAACAAATAAAATAATTCACATAAACAAAAAAAAATAAAATTATTCGCAAAAACAAATAAAATAAAATAAAATAAAATTATATAAAAACATCAGATTATTGTGATTGCATTAATTTTTATTACATATATTCATGGGATGTTGTTTCCGTTTTGTCAACTTTGCTCATTCCATATTTTCGATTCTATTTGTGATCGAGTTTCACAGCGTTATCTGATCGTTTTAAAAATATATATTGAAAAATTTAGAAAATAATTCCCGAATAAAAAGAATCAATTTTAAGTCACAAAAAACCAATTCCCATGAAAACAATAATTATTTTGCTGATCGGTGTCTTTTGTTGTCAATGAACTTGAAAAGTTGACTGAGTGAAGTGAGTTTGGTAAAAGTTTTTGTCAGCATTCTAGTCGAATTTTGCACACCCTACACTAAGGCATCATGAGCTAATATGATATGAGAATGTGATACAAACGATAGTAGAAATTTAATATGTCATTAACTTAGGTGTAGGGCATGAAAGCGTAGAGGAAAAAAATAAAACAAGCGAAAGCATTTTTTGTACAATTGGATCCCGGCGCAAAGTAAACAATTTCTGTATTTTATTTTCATATTTTTATTTGAAATAAACAAATCGACATGCAACAACAGAGTGATCGATCGTGGCCGATGGGGATACAGAGAAAAACATTGTGAAAATGTACTTCGTAGACTATTTAAAAGCAGAGTCTAAAACCACGATGGGTCGATATTTTCGAAAATTTTCTCAATGAAAAATTATTTAAAATACCTCTAAAATACTTTAGCTTACAAAGTTGAAAATTTACCTATAATACTAGTGCATAATCAAATTTTATTTGTTTATGAGGTTTATTTATCACTTTTTTTTGTGTGATTATTATCAAAGTTGCAGCGGGAAGTAACTGAAATTCTAAGTCAATATTAACCAAATATATTAAATGAAACCAAAAAAAACTGATTCAAGAAAATAGTGTTTCATTAATATATTAATTTAAGCCCAAAAAACTGAATAAAAATAAATTTAATTTTATTAATGATTTAGTTTCATTAAAATTTTGAATCATTCTGAATAAAAATAAAATTACTCAAAATTAGTTAGAAATTAAATAGGAAATTAAATATACTAAAAAAGGAGAACAAATTGAGAAAATATAAACCCATACTATATTTTATTTTAATTTGTCTAAATTTATCCATAATGGAATTCACTTAGTTTTCTTCTTTCGAATTCGATTTCGTTGAAATTTAATTGAAATTCAAATGGCATCGCATTGAAACGCTTACGAAATCCACAATATTTTCTCACACAATATTTATTTTCAAAATCATAATATAAACTACTTTTTACGATTATTGAATTTTGCAATTTTCGCTAAAATTCGCTGTCGTCGTTTTAATAAATTTCTTCACAATTGACAGATATGTAAAAAGTTACACATGTCTCTCTCATTCTCTCTCTATCTGTTACACATGTCTCTCTCTCTCTCTGTCTCTTTCTCTCTCTATCTGTTACACTTGTCCTCTCCCTCTGGTTGCATCTGTCTCTGGTTCCAAATATGGATCAAGGTCGCTTCCGTGTAAAACTCATCGTCATCTGGGTGTCCCATGACGCGTTCTCAAGTTCCAACGAGGACGATTCCAGCGTCTGGAAGGAAGCTTCAGAGGTACGTCCGTCTTAATGTAAACACAGGTTTCCTCTTTCAAACAGCCAACACGTGCCCGCGATTTTCAACGAGCCGGGCCCCCTTCTTTAGACAGGAAGCCATGAACATGAGCGAGGGTCAGAGACGAGGAATCGAATGAAACTTCTGAAACCTGAGGGCCATCAGTTCACCTTGAAATCGGTTCTTGAGTCGATCGGTGGCAAATTCTTTGGGAGGGTTTTAAAACCACAAACGCACCTCGTTCTGGGACACACCTTGGACGATGGGGTTTCACGCCCAAAGGCAACGACGACAATAGTTAAAAATAGTTGTCGATAGTTGACAACAGTTAACAATAGTTGTCGATAGTTAATGATTGTTGGCAACATTGTTGGATGCTTTGTTGTTGGTTGCACGAACCTCTCGCCGCAATGACAATAGTCGGGAAATACATTTAAACGATGCATAGATAGACGACGACGACGTTCCTCACTCTCCCATGGAAGAAGAATATTAGGTCATTTTCCATCATCCTTATCTCGAGGCGAATCCCACGATGCGATGGGATCGACTAGAAATTCCATAGAATCTCGCTTTTATCTCTCTCTCTCTCTAGCTCCTTATCGCTGTCTGCACTTGCATTAGTTGAAATTCCTAACATTTCCTTTTGGTTCTTCGCTTTCCTCTTGCTCCGCTGCAATTGCAAATATTTGTGGAAGATTCGTCGAATGGATTTCGCTCACTTTCAATGATTTACAAGGACCAGGAGAAACACTTGTCGGCCTGTCGCTCGATCTCTTCGCCTGTCTTTCCATCTCTTCGCCTGTCTCTCGTTCTCTTCACCACTCCCCATATCTATTTGTCCCGTCTGCCTGTCTCAGTTGTCTGCCAGTTGCCGCTCTATTTGTCTAACTGCTTGTCTTTTTCTTCAAACTGCTTGTTTTCTAACCGCTTGTCCTTTTGTCTAACCGCTTGTCTTTTTGTCTAACCGCCTGTCTCTCCATTTGTCTGTCCGCTCATCAGTCGTTCCAATTATTTCATAATCGTATACAACTCGTGGTTGCTGCACTGTTGTCACCCAAGTGATTGCATTTTCCTTTCCGAGCTCTCCAGACTGTTCTCAATTGATCTCTTAGTCGATCCATCTCTCAGTCGATCTGTCTCTTAGTAGCTCCTTCTCTCAGTCGATTCATTTCCCTTCAGTCGGTCCATCTCCCCTTCAGTCGATCCATCTCTCTTCAATCGATGCAGTCGATCGATCTCTCGGTTGATCCATCTCTCTGTAGTCGATCGGTCTCTTAGTCGATGAAACTCTCCTCAGTCGATCCATCTCTCCTCAGTCTGTCCTCAGCCTCTGCTCGGTATCTTCTGTAATCAGTGATGGGAGGTCAGAGGTCGGATATTGAGCAGAGTCAGTAGGTCTTGGGAGATAAGGGTGACCACACGGCAGCACAGATCGATTGGAACGATCGCTCGCTGATCATCAGGAACCCCTCGTCCCCTCTTCCCATCTTCTTCCCTCTTCGTTTCGTCAGCTACGCATGGCGTTTGTCTATGTTTTTATGGCTGCCGATTGTGATGTTGTCTCCTCCAATGTTTCACCGATGTCCATCGATCGATGTCGATAAATATTCGAAGTGAATCTCAAATTCGGTAGATTGTTTCCTCTTTTCAAAAGCCAACCGCTCTCTCCTACCCGCATCTCTCTCACTCGATCACAGGGAAGTTTCTAATTTCCGAATCTCTCTTTGATGTTTTCAATTTCGTTTCGAAGAACGACTTTCCCCCTCTCTCTCTGAATCCCCACTATCTCTCCTTCCCCCACTATGTGGCGATGATTAATCGATCGAATTATTTCGATCCGAGGCGTGTGCAAAACACCTCCCTCCACCCTCCCTTCAGCCCACATCTCGAGAGGGCCGCGAAATTTGCGATTTCTCACGTTTCGATGATTTTCTATTTCACTCCGAGGCGGCGGCTCAACTGGAGTCCAGCGCGAGGGCGTGGTGGAGTAGTCGAGGGGCGTTGAGGGAAAGGGAAGGACGCTTTCTTTCCTTCTCGCTCTGCATTTGAATTGTCGCATTGGGATTTTGGAATTTTGCACAACAAGAAATGAAATGAAATGAAATGCAAGCTTGTTGGCAAAAGTATTCGAGCCAAAATCATACACAACAATAGAAAGTATAGTCAGCACTTACAACAACAATTACAATTACAACATTTACAACAACCACTTACTGCTTCATGAGCCTCGCAATTGTAGTTTAGTCACGTTGCCCCAACGTCGACGACGACAGCGACAACGATGGACGAAGCGTTTTGGACTATAAAATCGCTCGTATTTGATTTAGAAAAAAAAAACCTTCTCCTCCACCCGTGGTCGTGGGCGACGAGGGGTGTCTGCGGGTGTCGACAGGGGACGGACGAGATTTGCATGTCGCCTGCACTGTTGACCGCACGCAGACGGACAGACAGACAGATGGACTGACGGACAGACAGACGTCGACCACTCCCGGAAGTCTTCGTTACCAGGAAACGCATACGAGTTTCTTCGAGTCGGCGGGGGAATTCAAATTGATTAGAAATCGATTGGTGCAATCGACGCAATGGTTTCAATTGACCAAGGGAGCGGCAGGAGATGGGGAATGGAATGGTGGACATCGTAAGGGCCGAAGAAGAATCCGATCCTAGCAGAGGCGTTGGGAGGGACCAAACGAGGTCAAAGCAATTTAATCGGTAATGGAAGAGCTTCTGTATGGGATAGAACTAGAGGAATAGAGATATAAATAGAATGAGAAAAAATTGCACCTTAAATTAAAGACTTTCATAATTTCTTTAAAACTAGTATTCTTTATTTAACATTGAATCATTCACAAATATTTATTTATTTTCTTGCGAATAGCGATCGCTTAGTTATTAAAAAATTGGCCACTTCTTGATTTGATGAAAACATTTTTTTATAAATTTAGAAACATAAAACATAATACTTCGGAATATGTATTTAAAAAAAAGAACAATTTAGTTAAAAATAGGAAAAAAAAATTAAGTTGCATCGGCCGGGAATCGAACCCGGGCCGCCCGCGTGGCAGGCGAGCATTCTACCACTGAACCACCGATGCTTGTTGTGGACGCTGCCGCGAAGTCTGCACTAGACCCGCGGCTCACACAGCGCCCCCCAACAAAATGACATCACAGACAATCGTCGCACATTCGCATTCGCATTCAATATCGTCGTCGCAGTTTCCAAATCGTGTCCAAATGTCGAAAAATCCTCCAAAATGCACCTAAAATACGTGGCTCCTCCCCCCCATCCGCGTGGCTCCCTCTCAGGTGCCACAGATGAGCTTGAATTTGTTCTTCAGCAGGACGACGATGAACAGGATCCCCACGGCGATAGTGAACAGCTCGACGTTGATGATCTTCGAGTCGAGGACGGACTTCAGAATCTCCTTGAACGAGTGGTCGCGCAATTCTCCGCCACAGCAGTTGTCCATCACAGCCTTCGGTGTTCTCTTTCGGTAGTCAATTTATTCTCGATCGGATGGCGTGATTTTCCACGCGATTTCTTTTTTTTATTTCCACACAAAACTTTAGAAAATGTTTACATTTGAAGAAGGCAACAAAATTAACAAAGGGTGAAAAATAGACCTGCGATAGACGACGACGAGTGACGCAGCTTTTGACACTTTCGCTTACGTCTTGCGTCGGTCGTAAGGTGAGAATCAGCTGACTGCTGTCGTTACGTCGTGCTGTGCGTTGTCATCGACACAGGGTGGCACAAGAAATAAATAACACAGTATTAAAAGTATTTTGTTTAAATGGACAACTTTCAAAATTCATTTTCTAATTCCGACTATGAATTTTTTTAAACCCTTATTGCATGCTATCATTTCATTTAATTGTTATTTATCCACCTCCACTAGTCCGGAAAACTTCAGGTGTAATATAAAACAAACAATTAATTATTATTTAAATTTTAACTATGTTTAATTGTTTGGTTTTTAAGTCAGGAAAATACAATTTAAATAATTTATTCGTCGTTGGCGAACTCGGCGGGGTCTTTGCGCGCCAAGCGAGCGTGCTCCGATTCAACCAGATTGTAGATCAAGTATCCAACAATGAAGGCTGAAAGACAGACAAGCAAACAGTTAGAAGGAATTCTCAAAGCCATCCTCAGGGCTCTGAGACCCCAAGAGGAGGGAGGGGAAGGAACTTACGTGGTGTCACGATGAACACGTTGGAGCGGAAGCGGCGGACCATGTTGGGGACTCCCTTGCTGATGGCACCGGCGAAGGCCTTCTGCTCGAAGGGCGACAGCTTGTAGGTGACGATGCCATTCACTTTGGCCAAGTTGCCGAAGTGGCCTCCACGCAGGAACGAGGTTAGACGCATTTTGACTAAAGCTGCGGACCAAAGCGAGATTCAAAGCAAACAAACAGATTAATACAGGACACACATTAGAATCTGTATGAAGATGCAGATAGTGAAGATGAACATTTTGGAAAAATCGCCCTCGTCCCAGCACTGAGTTATGTAATTTTGTTGTATCAGCGGACCCGGAGGCAGATGTTACGAGACTGCTTTTTTTGGTGCAGTCTGCGGTCGGCCGGACGCTGCAACTCGTGCGAAGTCGTCATATTTTTAGACCTCAGCCCCGTTGCGCCAATATTTCATAAATTTCGAGCCAAAAAAAGAAATATTTACCTTGGTGATGATGGCCTGAAGGAACTGCAAAAACTTTACGCCGAATCGACCGAAATTCTTCGCACGCTGTAGTGTTGGTGTAATTGCAAAGTGACAGCTGTCAGATGGCGCTGTCACTGACGAGCGTGAACATCAGGGCTGCAGTGTCAAATCAATCGGATCGGAGTGTCAGCGCAGAAAAGTGAAGTGAAATGGAGTGTAATTTGTCCATTATCTGAAAATATATGTTTGAAACCAATAGGAGTTTTATTTTATTGTCTTTTGTGAGTTTTGTTTTGTGATGAGTTTTTCATGAGTGTCGTCGTGAAATTTTTGGAAAAAGTGTTTTAAAAAAAAAGTGAGTGGCGTATTGTTTGCCTCGAAAGTGAAGTGATTCCGTCAGCCCTGGTGAAGATAGCAACGAGTTGAGTTTGTGGCATTTAACAGAAGAACTCTTCTTTCTCTCATTGCTAATGTGGTGAGTTTGCGTCGTATTCACCGTGTGGTGAGTGATTGCGAGAGTGGTGAAAATAATGAGTAAAAATTGAGTGACTTTTATGTTGGAGTAAGATTTGAAATTAGTTAGTGTAATTATCGAGAATTTAATTATTATTAACTAAATTCCAACAGTAAACATATTTGAAAATATATTTTGATTATCAATTAATTATTAATTTTTCTAGTAGAAAAATTGCATCCTTTATTTCTTGAGTTTTTCCCCCTTCATCCACCAACATCCGTATTCAATCGCTTCCCAATTCTCCTTTCCTTCATATGTCCTCCTTTAATTTAAATAAGTTCTTCTCTCCCACTGTACAGCACTTTCACTCACCATGAGTCAGCATCCATCCCATCGCATCATCGTCTTCTCTATTCAACTCCCTCTTTATCGCTCCCCGCCACGATCTCCACGATCATTTATGTTGACATGATCTTTGTCGATCTCACTTGTTGCCAACTAAGAGTGATTCAAAGTTCCTCCTCAATTGATAAAGAACAAAAATGTCGTGCAGAGGTTGATGCAAACAGAAAAAAAAAAAAACAAATCTTATCACTTGGCATTTGTCATACTACGATAAAATATCTTCCACAACAAGCCTTGTATTTCCCCCTGCATCTGTCTCACCACACCCCATTCCCACTTCTCCAAAATAAACAAAGATTTCTTTAAAAATTCAATAATTTACGAAATATACATATATTTTACATTACATATTTAACCTTACAGACACACATACATACATTCATAGATGCAGTTGTATACAGATGTATAAAAAGTTGTACACAACGAGAGCCGGAAACGCCGACATCGTGATCGTTGTTGTTGTTGTTGTCGTCATGAGCATCAACTTCATCCTTATCCTTGACTACTATGTGGCTTTTTACAATGAGATATATAAACACTGGCATTCACGTGAGCAGAATCCACGCCCCCGATCTTAGACCGGACCACGCCCCCTCAGAAGCAATAGACGAAGGTCCAGTAGAGGGCGTTGAAGGCGAGAAACATGACGGGGAAGAGGAATCGCGACCGCCGATCGATCCACATGGCGATCTCCTGGGGCGTCATCGTGGTGAAGGTCGTGCGATCGGGATCCCCACCGACCCCGCCCACGCCGTTGTCCTTATTGTTGAGACCCACATCGACGACGTGGTCCGTGGAGTTGTGGCGTTCGCTGGTCACGGAATCGCTATCGACCGATTCGGTCGTGATGATCGGCAGGTTCTGAAAGGGAAGGACATGAGTAATCGATTGCTCCATCGAATGATCAAAGGACACGATTGTCTATCGATTGATCGAAGGACGAGATTGCTCCATCGAATGATCAAAGGACACGATTGGATCCAACTCACATGCACGGTCAAATAATTGTTGAACGATGGGTTGGAGAGGCCGGTCTTCGCCACGCTCTCCGTGCTCGACACGATGTTGTCCAGGCTGGAGCAGGAGCGTGTGCGCGCATTTTGACCGAATTCACGTCGCGTCGGCCGAGGCGTCAACGTCGACTTGATGATGTACTTGCTGTTGACCTTCTTCAGCTCGATGTTCTCCTTGCGTCGCCAGATCGTGTTGACGAAGGCGAACTCGACGAGGCTGCCGAAGATGAAGAACGTGCAGCCGAGGAACCAGATCTCCGAGACCTTGATGTAGCTGACCTTGGGCAGGGTTTTGCTCTGCGACGACGAGAGCGTGATGAACGACAGCATTGTGCTGGTGCCTGGAGGCGGGTCAAGAAAGAGAATTTTAGTCAAATAATGAAAAAGGTAGACCAGAGAAAGTCGCCACTCACCCAACATGATGCGTGGCGCCGACTGATCCGCCTGCAGCCAGAAGGAGACCCACGAGATGGCGACGATCATCATCGAGGGCAGGAAGTAGTCCATCAGGTAGAAGCCGATCTCGCGGTTCAGATTCACCGTGAAGCTCAGCGAGCTGTAGTTGCCGACTGCGATGAGAAGGAGAAGATATTAAAATCTCAAATCACTAGAGGACATGTAAGAGTTGAACTCACTGAAGGCTCCATGGCGCAGGTTGACCCCATCGGAGTTGACGATCGTCTCGTTGAACCAATAGCGCTGCATGTTGTACTCGGTCAGACGCATCTCGGGATCGAAGGAGATCGGCGAGTTCTCCTCCCACAGCAGCACCAACTCCGTCGTGTTGTACATCCCTAAAAGAGAGATATCATCATGATTACAATGGTCATTATGATGATCATTGTCCAGCCACTCACAGCTTTCGAGAACCGTCGAGCAGTACTGCTCATCGAAGGGGAACTTCTTGAAGTTCATCCAGCAGTAGAGAGTCGCCTGGAGGCGTGTCGAGATGATCACCTGACCCTCGGGCGAGATCGAGGTGAGGACGTCCTTCTCGTCGGTCCCGAGGATGCTCGACTCGCGCTCGTTGGCGAAGAAAATGTGCGGCAACCAGAGACGCTCGCTCAGGTGCTTCTGGCCCAGGATGTGCTCCTTGCGTGTGGGGGCGTATTCCTTGTAGGCGAGCCGTTTGTCGAGGAAGCGCAGCTGCAGCAACGCGTGCACCTTGAACTGGAGGAGGTCCGAGTTGAGGTTCTGCATGAAGTAGATGTAGATGCGCGCTCGCACGTTGATCGGCAGCCGTTCGCCATTCGACTCCACGTACTCTGAAGGGGCGAGAAAAAGAAAGACATGAAGATCAGGAGAGTAAAGTTTAAGGGCGTGAAGATGAAGGGTGTGAAGATGAAAGGAGTGAAAATGAAGGGTGTGAAGATGAAAGGCGTGAAGATGAAGGATGTGAATATGAAAGGAGTGAAGATGAAGGATGTAGAGATGAAGGTGTGAATATGAAGGAGGTTAAAATGAAGAATTAAGTTAAGACAAAAGGGAAACGAACAAAAACAAGAATGAGTCACTTACGTATGGGTCGCTCGAGTCTATCGTAGCGACAGACGTGCGTCAGCCGCTCGATCAACTGCGACTGCTGCAAGTTGGTGGCGTCCTGCAGGGATGGGCAGCTCTCGTTCTCGCCATCGTCGGACGCCCTGAAATCGAGATAAAAGAAAGAGAAATGCAAATTAACAAAATGCAAATTAACGAAGGTTAAACACCAAAAGACATTCACGATCACGAAGGCCAAACAGGGCTGAAATCTGCATTTAATGAACGCGAGGCTGTTGGCTGTTTTGTTGACAATCTGCCGATGACAATTTCCATTATTTTCCCTGGGCAAATATTTTCTGAATTGCATACTTTCTTAATGAAATCCCCAGCGTAAACAAAGGGCCCTACGTCTTTTACAGAAGTCGGTCTGTCGGTCTGTCTGTCTTTTCTCCACGGTCTCGCTCTTATTTGTCGTTCGCTGTTTGCCTTCGGACTTCGATAGCCGTGCGACTCGAACCCCTCGAACCCTTCGATCCCCTCCTCGATCCTCCCCATCCATCGTTTGTCTGAACGACAGACGATCGCTTTGTCGCCGATGCAGATCAAATGTTATTTATTGTTTCACGGTCCTCGTTCGATGTAGAACTTAATTATAATTTCAATTGCAACGCCATCCAATCGGATGTGCGAGAATGCGGAAGCGATTGCTTCAAGTAACTACATGTCCGTTGAGCATGAGTGCTTTCTTGTTCTTCTTCTCCTGGAGGGCCCTCAATTGTCGCCGGGGATTTACAACAACCTCTGATAGCTGATTATTTCTCCCTGCCTTATTTGAGTTCGCCGGAATTTCACGACTCCGCCTTCGTCGTCATCGAAGTTAATTAAAACAAAGTGCAACGATGCGTATGAGTGATTTCAATTGGCTGTCGTCGAAGGCAGCAAGTTGAACACTTGTTGAACAATCTGGGGAGTGGACAACAGATGTCCAATCGTGTGAGT